>BPLR01007523.1:0-87604 GCA_021605095.1 Caerostris extrusa
TTTATTAACATTGCTGTCGCCTTGCTATACGAATGTTTGCATGATTTCTTCAAGTTGTAACGCTGTTGACGAACTCTGTCTCAGAAGCTTTCAGGGGAAAAAATTCTGGTAATGCTAAGAAGTACCAAGTTCTCTTTGCTGCAAATATTCTTAATAAATTTGAGGGCGCTTTTATTTAAAGAATGTCGAAAATAATGTTTCCGTTAACCTGGAGGGGGAAGGAAGGAGGAATTAATTGAAGAAAATTAAATTCTTATTGCCGATATAATGAAGGGAATGGTATGGGGCGGGAATTTGCATTCTGACCACTTTCAAATTTTAGACATTTTCACTGATATCTGTAATTTTTGAAAATTCTTTTACTAGTTTTTTATCCATAATATTTATTTATTATTAAATGAATTATTTACTAAATTATTTATTTAGTATTAAAAAATAAATATTATGTATAATAATAATTTAATAATTGTAATAATTAATTTACTTAATTTTGTAATAATTTAATTTATTTTATTATTAAATTTATTACATAATATTTAATAATTGAATAATTATTAAAAATTCAGAAGAAAACTAATGTAAACTTATTCTAAGATCGTCTGGTGAAAGCAAAAACAATTTTATTTAAAAGTGAAAATGAGATTTTTTTCAAGGAACAGAAAATCGTTTGGAATTCTATTTTTTTTTTTCTTTATTTTTTTTTTTAAGAATGTTATTATGCGTTTTGTTCTTAATAGATTTTCAATTAAAAATTCGAATTTATTGCCCAGTATCTATGTTATGACTAATCTTTAGTTTTAAGAATATTCCGTAAAAGAATATTATTATGTGAAGCAACAGATTTTCTTATGTAAGAAAGATTATTGGCTATCTCGAGCTATGAGTGAGGCAATTTCTGTTGCCAAGAGATGAACTACATCAATATTGTGTATATCAATGAGTCAGACAGATCCTTGATTAGTTGCCGATTATTTTAGATACGCCAAAAGTATCTCTTTTCACATTAAAACAAAATATTTTTAAAATTTTACTATACTGCTAAGAATTTATTCCACCATTGTTAACCTTAAAAAATAATTTGTCACTTCAGTATGAGTCAATCGCGATCGATATTGTTAAAAGTACAGTATGATATATGTAAAAAAATATACTGATATCATGGCTTACATTGAAATATTATAATGCATGTTAAAGTAAACTACAGATATAATAAAGCAATTTTTAATGCAACTACGCATTCATAAAAATTTGTTTGTGAAACATTAGAAAAAATTTCACGGTCTGTTATGAGTTCAGATTATTTTTTTAGAATAATCGAAAAATATTATTTCAAGGACATTTTATGACTTGATAAATGTTATTTTTATGATTCATGACTGAAACATTCAATTCATAAATTCTAAAAAACAGTATCTAAAAATGTTCTGTTGTTCTTTATTTGTTTATTTTAATTTCTGTAGAAACAGTAAATAAAATTAGGGCAATATATTTTTAAATTTTACAAATTATTATAATGAAAATAAAATTTTCAACTCGCAAAGTTTTTAGACACATTTAATAATTTATATAATTTGATCAGGTTTGATTGTAATAAAAATCTGTTTCAAGTTTTCTTTAAGCTCATTATAATTAAATTTTGATAATCGAAACTGATATATCGAAAATTATGTCCCAAAATTTTTTTTTCTTTGAAGATTTTTAAAAATTTTATTTAATATATAAAATGAACATTCATAATTATTTAAAAAAACTAAAGTATTCATGAAAATATTTTATGTTTTGTTAAATAAATTCGTAGCAATGATTAATTTTAAATAAACAGATAATTTCAATTTACAAATAAAATTCTAAAAATATATTTATAATACATATAATTAAAAAATTTAGAAATAATTCAGTCAAATACTTATTTAATTCAATTAAATAGCTAATAATAAAACGTATATCTTTTTCATTTATAAAGAGAATATTTTGAAAATCAATAAAAAGACAGAATTAAGCAATTTTTTGTAACAAACAAGGAAAAATCAAAAAGTTTAATAATGACTCCGTTATTTTTTGGGATTATAATCAACTATAACGAATTGTTTCGACGCCCTTTAAGAATCGTCACAGTTATGATCTCTACGAACTTTAACCTTGAATGAATGTCACGGTTGGGATTTTTACACTGTGGTTCAATGATTTTTCGATCAAGATCAAAGTTTTCATTACAATAAGAAGAAAATCACAATTTTGCTAATCAAAATGCTACTCGCTATAACGAATTGTTTCGAAACCCTTTTAAGAATCATCACAGTTGTGAACAACCATGAATCAATGTCATGGTTTTGATTTTGCACTGCGATTCAATGATTGAAATTTTGATAAGATCAAAGTTATATAAAGAAAAATATATAAAGAAAATATCATTACAATAAGCAAAAATTCCAATTTTGCTACTTAAAATGCTATGACGAATTGTTTCTGAATCCCTTTTAAGAATCATTACAATTATTGCCTCTACCAACTTCAACCATGAATCAATGTCATGGTTTTGATTTTTACACTGCGATTCAATGATTTTTTTTTGGTCAAGATCAAAGTTATTTCATTACAATGGAAAAAAATTCCAATTTTGCTACTTAAAATTCTATGACGAATTGTATCGAAGCCCTTTAAGAATCATTACAGTTGCAGTCTCTACGAACTTCAACCATGAATTAATGCCACGTTTTGTGATTTACACAGTGATTCTATGATTCCGGTCAAGATCAACGTTTTCATTACCATAAGAAAAAAAAATCCCGATTTTTGCTACTCGTAGCTACGGTCTGACGAATTATTTCGAAGCCCTTTTTAAGAATCATCACAGTTGTAGTCAACCATGAATCAATTGATCATGTTTGTGATTTTACACTACGATTCAATGATTTTTCGGTCAAAATTAAAATTGTCATTACAATAAGATAAAAAAAATTCTTTTTTGCTACTTAAAATGCTATGACGAAAGCTACTCGCTAAGACTAATTGTTTCGTGAAACCCTTTTAAGAATCATCACAATTATACCCTCTACCAACTTCAACCATGAATCAATGCTATGGTTTTGATTTTTACACTGCGATTCAATTTTTTTTGGGGGGTCAAGATCAAAGATATTTCATTACAATATAAAAAATTCCAATTTTCTACTCAAAATGTTACAATGAAGTGTTTCGAAGCCTTTTAAGAATCATAATCATGGTTTCTACGAACTTCAACCATGAATGAATGTCATGATTGTGATTTTTACACTACGATTCAATGATTTTGCGGTCAAGATCAAAGTTTTACAATAAGAAAAAAAAATCCCAATTTTGCTATACAAAATAAAAACATATTTGGGAATACAATTCAAAAATTTGAATTGTTCATAAAATGCTAATGGAAAAACAAAAAATTGGCAAAGACTGAAATACATACTTTCACTAACGATGGATCAAATCTCAGCTTTATTTTTTCACACTTTTAGTCACTGAGAAGGAGCAAAACGTAGTATTATGATGTAGTCTAATCTAGCTACGAAGTAGTTGCTCCTTAAATTCAAAGATTTAATATTCTCACTTGGGTTTCCTGTTTGCAGAGCTCTCCAAATCTCAACATCCGTTAACATAGAGCCTTTAGAGTTTGGTTATCAAAGGGTGTAGGAAGGGACTTCTTAGAATAAAGACAGACTGTTCTGTCAAGTACCTGTCACAACTGTCAATTTTTGATGTGGGAAGATTTTATTTTTCATCTGATTCGACCGTATGCGACTTGTCTTCGCTAACAATACCGGGTAGATTGCGGGACGCTATCTGATGTGCGAGTGTGACGCAAAGTTATTGTGATAGGTGACCTTCAAACCACCAGTTGAATTAAAAACACATCCATCAACAGATAGTGGAAATTGCGTAACTTTTACATAACATAAACACAAAAAATCACGCCAATTAAAATAAAAACAGAAATTAAAAAAACTTTTAGCATCATGGTAGGATAATTTCCTCATCATGCAGGCCATTTGCATGACTTGAAGGAATTCACACAAGGATAATGATAATGAAAAGAGATTCTTTTCTGATTCATCTAAACACGTGCAGATCATACGAATGTTCGAGATGCTCCATGACTTGTTTTCAAAACTTTCTGTTGTTTCTGAACAGAAATATCAATAATGAAAAAGAACGGATGTTCAAAGTAAAAATCACCTGGTTCTCGAACGAAAATGAATAAAAATGCCATTTAAAAGGATTTCGATTTATAATAGTCAAGAGCACTTTCAGAGCACTTGATCACTTCCGTAAAACATTTGGATTGCGAGATATAACCTCGGAACTGAAGGCATGGTGGCGGATTCTAGCCAATTCACACAGCATCCCTCTACATGACGCCCGGCTTACCTCCATCAAAGTGGAATCTTTCAACATTTCTCTACACATTGACTCATTTAGATTTTTTTCAAATTATTTATAGTTGGAAATTAAGAGCATTTCAAAGCGGACATAAAAACTTAACTCTCTAATACAGAACAGGCTACGCATATCGGATTTGTAGATGTCTTTACATAAAAACATCCCCGGATCATAATGCCTTTACTTCATCAGGTTTGTCAGATTTTTCTGAAATGTTCATAAGTATTATATCACATTTTGTAAATGATGGTCGATTTGGCTGTTGACTAACTGGCTGGATTCAAACAAGACTAGCCCTCTACTTATGGAATAAATCAAAATATACTCGTTCCTTGGATTAGAATACAGGACAGGCTACGCATATCAGTTTATAGATGTCTTTACATAAAAAAACATCCCCGGATCATAATGCCTTTACTTCATCAGGTTGTCAGATTTTTCTGAAATGTTCATAAGTATTATACCACATTTTGTAAATGATGGTCGATTTGGCTGTTGACTAACTGGCTGGATTCAAACAAGACTAGCCCTCTACTTATGGAATAAATCAAAATATACTCGTTCCTTGGATTAGAATACAGGACAGGCTACGCATATCAGTTTATAGATGTCTTTTACATAAAAACATCCCCGGATCATAATGCCTTTACTTGATCAGGTTGTCAGATTTTTCTGAAATGTTCATAAGTATTATACCACATTTTGTAAATGATGGTCGATTTGGCTGTTGACTAACTTGGCTGGATTCAAACAAGACTAGCCCTCTACTTATGGAACAAATCAAAATATACTCGTTCCTTGGATTAGAATACAGAACAGGCTACGCATATCGGATTTATAGATGTCTTTACATAAAAACATCCCGGATCATAATGCCTTTACTTCATCAGGTTGTCAGATTTTCTGAAATGTTCATAAGTATTATACCACATTTTGTAAATGATGGTCGATTTGGCTGTTGACTAACTGGCTGGATTCAAACAAGACTAGCCCTCTACTTATGGAATAAATCCAAAATAAACTCGTTCCTTGGGTAGATTTGACATATTCTGGATTTTTTTATGCAGCACATGTAAAAGCCCCTATGAATAAATCTCCCTTTTGGCTTCTTAAAAACTCAACGTTAATCAGTCAACAGGCAAAATTCAAAGAACACAACATGAATGTTCGCATATGTACTGAAAGCCATGCACCGATTATGTGAAATTTGTATTTGTGTCTTTCGTCTTAATTATATAAGGTAAGAAAGAACTTATTTAAAAAAGCTGTTTTTTGCATTTCTTTGAACCAATCTTTAATTTCTATATTTCTGAAAGCAACTGCTATAGCTAAATATTTAAGTACTCCTGCTAAATGCTAAACTTTACAAATTGTTAAAAAAATTTCAATAATATTATGCAGAATAGAAATATACTAATAAGATATAATAAAAAAAAATATCAAATTTCATTTAAATACATGATGCTGTTTTTAAATATAATAATGGCAACTTCAAGATAATATGGATGGAGTAACAAATGCATGCATCATACCAACTCTCTTAATTTAATCATATAGATGAGAGAGGTGTTATTGCTTACCATTTTGTATGGCTTTTCTTTTGAATCAGGAAGTGAAAAAAATATTGGGAATTGTTTTAGTAAAAATCAAATTTTAAATTCTAAAGTACACCAGCCGTAAAAATTTTCAAATATCTAAGGTAGTTTACACTGATGCTAAATCTTTCACATACTTTCAAAGTGTGATACATTTATAATTTAAGAAAAAATTGAAAAAAAAAAAAGGAGATTATTTCAAAAAGTCTTGCTTAAATTTGAAGTTTTTAAAGCTGCATCTTTAATATTAAAAAAAAAAAAAACTTTAAATGTTAGTTTAATATTTAATGATTTATTAAATTTCATAATAGGATAGTAACAAATACAAAGTTTTAAAATTGAAAAATAATGTAATATTTTTTAAAAAACATAAATTTTTAATCTAAAAAAATCTACTTTAAAAAATTAGTTAATACTAATGTTACATGACATAAAATTTATAATTGGTACAACAATAAGTTCATAGACAAACAATAAAAAAAGTTTTTCAAAAAATTCCATGCAATAAAATTTTAATAAATTAAATTTTGTGAAACGATATCATAGAACTTACCAGATAGATTTCGTTTAATTTTGAACTAGATTTCAATTCTAGAAATTTTTTTGAAGAGGAAGTTTTGTATTTCTCTAAAAACTTTGTCAAACTTTCATTTCTTCACGTCATTCTTGAGCACGTAATGTAAAAAAAAAAAAAAAAAAATGGTTACATTACATTTCATTTGATTTGTCTTTAATTTCATACTGGAAATATCTTTTAGCTTTCATCCTTTAAACACTACATTTCTGAATACGTATTTTATAGTAAAAAGTATTTGCAGTTTCCTACAATAAAAAATAATTGCAAGTTCTGAGATTTGTTCTTCGTTTGAGTAAATATAAATAAGTACTTCCAATTAATTTTGATTTTTTAGAATGTTAAAATTAATTCAAATCACGAATGAAAAATATTCCTTTTAAAATTTCAATTTTAGAAGAAAAAAAAAGAAATTGTGTGAATTATGTGTAAAAATTCAGTAGTGGATTGTTATTTTAATTGAGAGAAATATAAATTTATTTAATAATGTCCGCATTCTCGAATATAGATTAATATTAGATAGAAAAATCACACTGACCCAAAACATTTATTTTTTAATCTGAAATGATTCCATATTATGAGGTTGTCATATACGCTTGTCAGAAAAAGTGTCTACGTACAGTATATCCAGTCCTGATATTTATACATACATAAATACATACATCATAAGTCTCCGTTAAAAAACATACTGATGAAATTATGAGCAAAATGGCTCATAATTTACCACCAATTACGATCATCATTTTGTGCTGTCTTATAAATAAAATTCTAGATACCAAACACACCGACTTCTTGGAAAAGTGCAGATATTATTATTATTCTAAAACCTGGAAAAGATGTTATCTGTCTTCTTCCTACCTTATCTAAAATTGCTGAAACAGTTCATCCTCAACATAAGTGGCATAATAGTCCCATGATGTGCCAAGGCAGTCCGTTTACTGGTACATTTCTAGACAGGAGATGTTTTGTTTTTACGGGGTAGGGTTGACAGCCCTACGTTCAACGCTCTACAGTCATACTAGACAGGGGCCCACTGTTTAAAAGTGGATTCGTTTAAACAGTAATTGTATCTAAATTATATAATCTGATAATAATTTTTTAAATCCAGTGCAATTTGGCTTTAGGAAATATTTGTCAAATATACACCAGTTACTGAATACATTCACAGCTTGGGATTTCAGAATAGGGAATGCACGGACGCTGTTTTCTTAGTCATTTAAAAGTAACTGATTTTGTTTGGATAAGCGATGTGATTTTTAAATTAATTAAACTTAATCTTCTTCATTTGCGCAACAGCTCCATAGTGCTCCAACACTGCAGACAGCAGATGTGTTTTTTTTTACGGGGTAGGGATGCCATCTCTACGCCATACAGCCATATTAGAACAGGACCAACGGTTTAAAGTGGATTCGAACCACTACAAGCATCCATGGCACCGCCGAGACTTGAACCTGAAACTGTGGCATCGAGCGTTCAGTCACTCGGTCATTAGGTGCCTTAGTATTTATTACAATTATTAATTCTTACGTTACGGATTGAAAATTCATTATCCAGATTAATAAAACGCTCAATTAAAAGACATTGATACTGGTACCAATCAGAAAATAAAATTTTTCCTCTTATTTTCTCTCTTTACATTGCTGATATCCCAACTAACCCCAAAATTCTAAGTAGTGGGCGACACGGCGCTCCTCTGCAAAAATTAAGACAAAAATCCTTGCTACCTCTCAAGTCATCTTCTTCATTGGAGCAATAGCCCCAAAGTGGGACAAGCCCTCTGCCTACTGGCAGATTTCGAGACAGTAGAAGTTTTTCTTTTTATTGAGTAGGGTTATCAGCCCTACGCCCTATAGTCCTATTAGACTGGGGCTTACAGTTTGAAGTGAATTCGAACCACTACAAACATCCACGACACCACTGAGACACGAATCCTGTTGCACCAAGCGCTAGGCCATCAAACACTTGCAAAGCATCTCAAAGTCCTTAATAACTGGTTGAATAGTTGGAAAATTGTTTTAAACTTTGACAAAACCGAGGCAGTACAATTTTCTAAAGGAAAAAAAATTAAGATGTCGTCGAACATAAAAATTTACAATCAGATCTTAACTTGGAAGGATAGTGTAAAATATCTTGGAATCTATATGACTAATATCTTGCTTAAAAGAAATGCTTCCCGCCATGCTAACTTTACGTGTAAATTCGCATGGGACGCGTAAATTTTCTTCTTGATTAACAGACACTCTTCGACAAGCCAGCATAACAATATATTATTAGACACAGCTATTACTACTTATGCCTATCCTGTTTATCATTATTTATGCCAGTCCTTTATTATTACTTTTGCCTGAGCTTACGCTGCTAATTCTGATATGAAAATTTTGAAGCCTTAAAAAACATCAGTTTTTAGGCAAATTACTAAAAGCACTAATTGAATTATGAGAAATTCTTAAATTCGAAAAGCAACTGTTATTCCTCTTCTAAAATAATTTCTGAAATATGCAAATTGCATCCCGAAACGACATCTTTAAATTAAAAATTAAAGTAAATTTTAATTTTAATTGTTTTTTAACTGTAATTAAGTAAATTAAAAGCAAAATTTATTCTGGCATTATTAAGTGATTTTATGTCTGTTCAAGTTGGAGATGTGCACTTCGATGCCAGTAAGGTCTATCATCTCAACTACCTGGAATTAGGGTTATTTTCTAAAGGAAAAGGAGATTCATGTAAGTCTGCTGTTCGTTCGAAGAGTAAAGACATAAAAATTTGGCAAAATTAAAAGTCACAAAATGAGAACTAATAAAAATAATTCTAGCCAAATTACAGTAGACATAATAACTAATAATATTAGGCTTAAGTTTTTTTTTTTTTATCTCACTTAGTAAAAGCAATTTCTGGATCAAGTCCATGAACCCGTGTGATCTCATGGAAGAAAGGAAGGATGGAAACTTCCGTTGTGATGGAGCACCCGTAGGTAGAAGTCTAACTTGACTCTTGAATCCGTGACGCTGAAGAAGGAGAACAGTGCCGTCCGGGAAGACTTTTAGTGGGAACTACCCACCATTTGAGGATCATATGAGAGAAAAACCTTCCAAACTCCCATCAAGTAGTCCGACTCACGAGGCAAGATGCTGAACTTCACAAAAGCCATCGAGTCTAATCGTTTTTGAAACAGTGTCTCCAACAAAGACGCCAGCTGATTGACCCTCAGTCTTCATGCTCACTAGCGGTGCATATTGCCATTGAGCTACGAGTCGTGCAATAGCCATAAGTACTAAATATCAGCCATAAATATCTATATAACAGTAGCCACAAGTACTTAAATAATTTTGAATAACATTGAATTTTTACTTATTACGAGTCAAGAAATTTTTCAGTTTAACTGAAATCACTGTGACTCTAAAAATCTCATTATGCTACCTCACATGGAATCGCGCGTCGCATTTTGAAGATTTCTGTCCTACACCCTTTTGTCATCAGAAGGTATTGGGATTTCTATCTCAACTTCCACATTAAGTGCTCATCAGTGATGCAACAGCCCCAGGGTGGGCTAAGCCAGTCTGTCTACTGGCAAATTGCGAGATAGGAGTTGTTATCTTTTTACGGGGTAGGGTTGTCCGCCCGCATACTGAGCCCGCCCTGAATACGTAGAGGTGGCCCCCAAAGCTCTATAGTCATATCAGGAAATATTACTATTCTAGAATTTCTTGGACTTATTTAACTATACCTCTGCAAATGCAAAAATCTAATGTAAAAAGGGATTCGGAATCCCCGTTAAACAGTAGGTCCCGGTTTAATTAGCCTAAAGTGTGCAAAAAATGACCGCAGTGCGACTAACCAAGACAAACATCTAATCTAAAAACCTTAAACTAATAAATCTGTTTACTCTAGAAACACATGTCATTTTAAGAGCAACTCGAACATTATAAAAACAAACTTTTTAAAGTCAATTCCTTCTTTTTTTCATTATATTGCAGAAAATCCTTTATAAATAATTTTCAGTCAACTATTGGTAGACATATGCAACTTAAATCTAAAAAAAAACTAAAATTAAGTAATTAAATTTAATTGCTGAATTAATATTTCAAAAAACTGTATTAATATCCAGTGTCATCCACTACAAGTTAAAAAAAATGTATTTGAACTTGAGTGGATGAATAAAAAGTATTTTATGAATGATTGAAAATTTGAACAAGATAAATATAGGGAAGGTTTGAGCTAATAGAAGGAGAATAATAATTTTTGCAGATGGTATCAGCTGAAATATTTCGAAACCTTACATTAATTTGTTTTGTCAATTGTGATGTAATTAGGTGAAGATTTTTTGTTTTAAATGGATTTGATAAACAATGAATGTTTATCTAAGTTCCAAACGTGAATGAGTGCCCCAATCTTGAAGATGTCCTGTACTCTACTCCTCTTGATGTGAGATATTTAATCACTCCCTGCATCGAAGAATGAACTCTTTCAATTGTTCGATGAATGTTTTTCCCAGATATTTTTCCCGATTCATATTACCACAGATGTGTAGTTCAAAAATTTTTTTCATTTTAACGAATACATGAATAAATAAAAAAAAAAAGAAGTAAAACAATGTTATCATACTACTGTATCCAAAAAGTAAAACACAATTTTCAATTTTAAACACCCGGTACCAAGTGGTATAAACAGTTCAAAGAAGGCAGAGAACGCGTTGAAGACGTAGAGCCCTCTGTTCGACCCTCAACCTCAACCGACGAAGCTCACGTCTAAAAATGAAATATTTGGTGCTTGCAAACCGTCGATTTACAATTAGAGACATTGCTGAAGATGTTGGAATTTCAAAAGGTTCGGTCAATTCCATTTTGGGCGTCAAACGCTTCAAATCTCGGTTGGTACCGAAAACACTGAATGCGCCAGCTCCAACTGTATTGATTCTTCGTGACTTTTTCGCCAAAAATGAAACCCATATCGTTCCACAACCACCGTACTCCCACCGTGCGACTTCTGGCTATTCCCTAAACTCAAAAGACCACTCCGGGGACACCGTTTTGTGTCGATGGAAGAGATTCGCCGATGATTTTTTGCTGGCGATGATTTTTAGCATGCATTGAGCATTGGGAAAAAAAGTTGGCATAAATGCATTGCGTCCGGAGGGGATTACTTTGAAGGCGATGAAATAAATTTGGAAGAATAAATAAAGAGTTTTTGAAAATTGGTCTTACTCTTTGGGCACAGTATTATACATTAGTTCCGCGCTTGCAGGCTGCCTACCATCCTATAACCACTGTATCAGAGTGTGAAATCAAAGTTCTCTGCAGGAACGCTTGGAACTCCCATGCCAGTACAATGCCATTTACTAGGTTCTGAAAAGTATTTTTTTCATGGATGTTTATAGTGGTTCGAAATCCTTTAATGAAGAGTATCTTTAAATGAAGAGTACCTTTAAATGAAGAGTTTTTCATAATGATTTGTATCTGTACCAGTCACGTGATATTTTTGAACTTTATATAATTTTATTTTAAAAGGAGTGTGCATATTTTAATAAAGCTTTGTAATTCTTTCATTCTATATTTAGACTACTTTTACACTAAATTTGATCACAGTCTGAGTAGGCGACGTAAACTTTTTATGAAAAATGACATAGAATTATGATTGAACTAGTATGAACGACTGGTTGATTTGACATGAGTGAGCCCCAAATATGATTAATCAGGCTTTATATATAATATACTGGTACCAAATAGGATACACTGGCTGAAGATTATCAAAAGAAAGTTATGTAAACTAGTATGTTATACATTAGAATAAATAAATAAACTTTTTATGGATAATGAAGTTAAAATATTTCATATCTTGTGTTTTTGTCAAAATTTTGAAAGCATTTTTATTGAAAGTTTCCTCTTTTCGCAATTTGTATATAGAAGAGAATATTTAACTTTAATGTGAATTGTAACTAAATCTGCTGAACTCTCTGAAAATATCCGCAATCATGCTAAAATAAGAATACAATCTATCTACTGAAGTTTTAAACGAAACTATTTTGTTGGCCATTAGATTTCGCTCGTCAAATGCAAATATAAGTTAAATTATGCAGCATTTATTAATCATGCATTTATTAATCATGATTTATAAATATGATTTGATTTAACGTAAATTTTATGAAAGAAATTAATTACAATTCAAACCATAATCTCATTTTTATTTTTAAAGAACTGAAAGTTTACGTCATAATGTGTACAATAAGAAATAAAAATAAAAGAAGACCGTTTAGAGAAAAATAACAAAACAATTTTCTAATATTAAACCATAATGTGTACAATAAGAAGTAAGAGTAAAAAAGAATACCATTTAGAGAAAAACAATAAATCAATTTTCTAACATTAAGTCATAATGTCAATAAGAATAAAACAATACCATTTAGAAAAATAATAAAGCAATTTTCTAACTTTAAGGTAATGTGTAAAAGAATAAAGAATACCGTTTAGAGAAAATAATAAAGCAATTTTCTAACTTTAAGCGTAATGTGTACAATAAGAAGTAAGAATAAAGAATACCGAAGAAAAATAATAAAGCAATTTTCTAAAAGAATACCGTTTACCGAGAAAAAATAACAAAACAATTTTCTAATTTTAAACGTAAGTACAATAAGAAGTAAGAATAAAGAATAATGTTTGAAAAATAATAAAACAATTTTCTAACTTTAAGCGTAAAGTACAATAAGAATAAGAAAAAAATACCGTTTAGAGAAAAACAATAAATCAATTTTCCATGAATCTTCTTTACGAACAAAACGAAAATGGGAAAATGTTTTACTTTCCTTTTAGCTTTATTTTTCTGAGTTTAGATAAACGTACTTAAGTACTTTCATTTTATTAATCTGCTTTACATTTTTGCTGAAATATAAGACAAAAAAATCAATAGCTAAAAATCATTGTTTTGCAATAAAAAATCAAACCAAGTTGACTTTGATGTTAGTGTTAAAATTAAAATTCTATTCTATAAAAAAGAAATACATTTTAAGAATGAAAAATAAACTAGCTTAAACTCCTTTTTATTCACAAACAATAAATGTTTTTATATTAGAGATTGAAATTGTGCTTGTTATTAATTGTTTCTTATTCTTAAAATTGATTTTAGTTGCAAGAAAAAGAGAATGTTGAGTTTCATTTACTAAAGGTGGATGCTAGCGCCATCTATGATCCGTTCTCAGGTAAATGGAATGGTCGGAATTAAGGAATAAGTATTTCAAGACGATTTGATTTTAAACGTTTACTAGGGTACAACCTAGAATTAATTAATTGTTTTATATATTTTAAATTTTGGAGTCTTTGTTAGATTTTTTTATTATGCTTTGTTCTTCAAATAAACTAGTTGTTTTTAGGTAATGGAGGAAAAAAAATTAAAAAACATTTTTAAATTAAATGTAAGAGAAAAAAACTAATTGGTTACTTAAATTAATTAATTGTTTATTACTAATTACAAATTAATTACTTTAATTAATTAATTTTATTAGTATTAATTACTTATTTTAAAAACAGAACAATGTATTCAACAAATGGAAAAGAAAGTTGTCAACTCAACTTTTGCCAAACGATATTGATTACCGTTAAATATCTATCTCATTATGAAAAACTTTTATTTCAAAATATGGCTTTAAATAGAATAAATTTGGAGATATTTACCTTGCAGATGACGCAATGACAACAGGGAACAAAGAAGAAGAGCACTATATGCAAACAAATGAAAAATGGAGATCTGTCAACTGAACTTTTTACCAAGCGATACTGATTAATTCTGTAGGGAATTCGCACTCGAAAGAATTAAATCGCACGTTCGATTTTCCCGTGATTAAAAGGTTATCAAATGTCTTTGCGCTGCCTTATCTCACGTTGAGCAAACAACAATCCTGATAGAAAGTAATTCATCTTTTGGCCAGCTGATGAATCACATTGCAAGAGTTCGATTATGATTGTTGAACGTCAACCTGTCACCACGTCAGTGATAAAAAAAGAATGATCGTCAAGTAGGGGGTAAAAACATGACAATTTAAAGGGCTGGAATGAACCGGAAACGTGCGCTGTTGAAAATGATTCTTTTTTTTTTTTTTTTTTTTGTACTTCGGTGAGTAACTGTTCAATCCATCGCACCATATCTGTATTTTAAAAACGGCTTTTAAATTTATAATTCGATTGGATTGGTAAAATAACCGTTTTACTTATTTTAAATAAATATGAATAATTTCTTTATCATTATCTTGCAAACAATTTTAATGAATATGCCATGATAATTTTTTCTTCAAATTTTATTTCATAATATATATATTTTAATTAAAATTAAGATGTATAAGCATAATTGTCTCATTATTACATATTTTGTTGCAAAATGTGATTATGTAAAGTAAGTTTGAAGATATCCAACGTACACTGTTTGTTTATTCAAATCAGGCCAGTTTTACTTGGTTGTTTGAATTCCTGGTTTGTTTGGTTTTGTCGCTCTGCAATCATTTTCTTGCACACTTTAGGCTAATTAGACCTTGACCTACAGTTTAAAGTGGATTCCGAACCACTAACAAGCATCCCTGCCAGACAAGGATTCGAATTTGAAGTCTGTGGTACCAAAGGCCACAGCTATAGGCCATCAGGTCGCGGTCAAATGTTCGGAGAAATTCTGATATATCGTGTAACTATATGTAAGGGCTTTCTCCAAACAGAAAAATTTTATCCCCAGAAAAAAATATTATAATGCAAGGAAATGAAAAGGATTCTAAAGAAGGTCAGTTTTGTTTGTCGCCTTGCGGTCATTTTTTGTGCACACTTTAGGCTAAATACACCCGGACCCAAAGTTTAATACGGCTTCGAACCACCATCCATACCGCCGCTAGGAGTCGAATCTGAAGCCTGTGGTACCAAAAGCCAGAGCGCGCTATCCTGTTGGCCATCAGGCCGCCGTGATTTGTCTGAGAGTATATCGGAGATAAAAATAGAGAACAGAAGGGGGAGGGATCAGATTTCCTTGGGAAGTACTTGCCAAAACATTCTAAAAGGAGAAGAGTTCGAACCTGATGACTGTGGTACGAAAGACTAGAGCGCTGGCCAATTGGCCATCAAGTCGCTTCAATGTTGTGTGGTTCCTGCCTAGTATTAGAAAGTGTGTTTTATAAAATGGAAAAAAAAAAGGCACTTCTTTTCTTGCTAACACCTGTTTTTTGATAATGATGACAAATCAAATGGATGTATATAAATATCGACATATTTACCCAATTATAAAAGTTAAAAATTAGCATAAGTTCAAATTTTTAACTTTCCCGTCTGATGCCCACCTACTTACTGTCTCTTTACTGTTTGTCTTTTATATTCTTTCTTCTCTACAGACACAGGATGTCAGATGACATAAGGTTTATTTGAATCCTTCAGAGGAAGTTCATCATATTTGATGGTATTCGCTTTCTTTGAATTTCAATCAATTTGGTCTACCTCATCGAAAGTCTGATGGCGCTTCACGGTCTGATGGCGCAGACTGTATGAATCCACCAGTGTTCTTTAACATAATCGTTTTCAGTGTAAATTGCACATGTACTGTTTTTGGCACGTTGCTATTGACCTTGCATTGAGATAACTATACAAAACAAAGAGGTAACTTGTCAACATTTTAAATGAATGATTATAAATATTTTATCGAAAATAAATATTAAAAAAAAAGAATAAAGCGTAACAAATATTGAATTTAAAAGCACAGACGTTTTATCTAACAATGATTGTACGATCAACATGCCCTTAAATTTTCATTAACAATTAGTAAATCAAAGTGCAGAAACGAAGTTGAGTACTCTTCTTTACTTTATAATGCATTTATGAAACAAATGAAGCACTTAAAAAGCAAGTGATTGATAAAAATTCAAAGTTCATGGCATATCATCTATTTATCTGATAGTTTTTCAAGATTGATCATATCTCAATTTAAAACAATTCATGATTTTACACTGCCTTTTAATTTTACATCGCAGTTAATAATAATTTCCAGAATAGAAGTCGTAAAATCTTTTCTTGTTTCACTAGAACAACAAAGAAATTACAAATAGAAATACTTCATGTCAGTTTTCAAATAACTTATGTCAATTGCTACAGGTTAATCTTTAATAATGGATGACTTCAATAGCAAAACTGCAAGATTGTCACTCCATACGACAACTTTCAATATACACCATCAAGCTGATATTACAACATATTTGTGTATACAGTAAATTTTTATACTTTTTTTTTATACATTATTTTATTATTTTTATACTTTTTCAGCATTATCAAATTGATATTAGAACACGGGACAATATACGGATGGCTGCAAATCAAGTGGAACCGCAGGGGCAGCGTTTAGCTTTGTCAAAAACAAGAATAAAATCTCGGAATGCATCGTTAAATAGAAGTCTCAAAATTCTGTTTTCCAAGCAGAGTTAATAGCGGAGGTGGGGAATAGGGGTCGAGATCGTAATGTCTCGGCCTATGCAGACCCAGCTCTCTGGGTTTTGGTATCCCAGGCTTCATGTTCGAATCCCTGGCATCCTGCTTTGAATCCAATCCTGGTGGCATGAATGTTTGTGAGTGGGTCGGAATCCACTTTAAACAGTAGGTCCTGGCCAAATACGATTGGGTGTAATACTGACAACAATATCCCGTAAAAAGAAAACATCGTCTGTTTCGAAACCTGCCAGTAGGCAGACGGTCTTGGCCCACCAGAAGGCTGTTGCCCCAATGATGATGATACCTCACATTATAACGCTTTTTACAGCATGCAAATCCATACAAGTTCAGTGAAGATTCACAAGATGACTGTAGAGCGATAAACCAAGCCAAATTATATTCTTTCTATTCGTAAAAAAAATCACATCTTAATCACAAAATTCTATCTTCTTATTTGTTGCAAATCCAAATCCTCCATGGAAGTACTGAATTTTCCTTTATCTATCTGACATGCGATCCATTCTTACTTATATAAGTTTAGTATTGGGTTTCACCACCAAATCTAACCTCGAAATTATCTACAAAATTGAAAATAAAATTTTTTCGTATGGTAATGCACGCGCACTTATTCTACCGAGACATCGACATCCACCACTGTCTCAGTATCCCAACTATCGCTGAATTTCTTCATAAACTCAGCTTTAAACTCTGACTTTTCCTTTTGCCTTGGACCCTTTGATAATCAAACGGGAGCAAAAAATTTGATTGAACTGCATACACGTGCCGTTTATAAGATCGTACACTTGGAAGTGGTCGGTTCTTTATCAACAGATTTCTGTCTCTTTAAGAAATTACGAAAAGAGGAAAACCCCGCACAATCTGTTCTGATAGTACACCAATTTCAGGAGTGATAATAGTCAGTTTTTTTGAAACATTAATTGCAATAAGATAAAGCGGTTTACAGAAGTGCTGCAAATCATTTGTATACTCAAACTATTCTCAACTACCTGGTGGGAGATTCTGATTATAATGATTAATTAATTACTTAGACGCACTCTAGGAAGAGCCGTTTTGATCTCTGGGGAATTACAAATTACTTTATGTGATTGTGAAGCGATCATAAATTCGCGCATTCTAACTTATTTTTATAGAAGATTCAGATGATTTGGTACCATTAACACCAACGTCATGTTTTAAACTGAAAACTCTAGTTCCATTGTTCCTGACATCGATTGTGTCGATGCTAACAATTGTCTCAGACTGCTGAGATAATGATAGCCTGATGGCCGAATGGCTAACACTCTGGCTCTCGGTACCACAGGTTTCGTATTCGAATCCCGGTGGTGCCATGGATATTTGTAGTGGTTCGGAATTCACTTTAAGTCGTAGGTCCCGGTCTCATATGACTGTAGAGCGTCTCACATCCCAATCAGACTTTCTACTCACACCATTCCCAAAACTGTAAACGGGCAACTCAGCTCTAGGCACAGTGATTTGGTGTGGAGTAGTAGTAGTAGACTGCTAAGATACAGCAAAAAACTTCTTGAGGATTATGGGTTCATCTTCCGTATCGAATATCTTGGACATATACAAAAGTGTTTTCAAGTGTGCCAGCATCCTAAATTGAAAATGAGTGATACAGCATTAAATGAAGATTTATAGAGACGTTTCAAATAAACTCCTGCTTTCTCATTTAAGCGTCAGATATTAGTTTATAGTAAGAATTACAAATTATAAATACAAATTATTAAATTATTAGCTAATAGGACCTGTTGTCTTGCAGAAAAATATATTTATTTTAGATTAGTTTGCTGAAATAAAAGGTAAAATTCTAATGTAATATAATTCATATTTCTGAACAATTATTAAACTGATCTAGGCAAAAATGAAATTTCCTTATAAAAATTTTATCATTTCAGAATAATGGAAATCAAAGTTTATAAAAATACATTAAATCCAAATATAAAAAGGCAAAATATAAGTAAAATGTAACATCTCCCTTCCCATACTAAATAAGGCTGGATCGATTAAAAATTCCTTTATTTAGTGGCGATTAATTTAAAATCGGTGTCCCAGTATTAAAAAAGGTACAGGGTTAAAAAGTACCAGGTAAAATTGTGAATCTAAACAATCCAGGGAGCCACTCAAACACAAAAAATTTCATCAAAATCGGTCCAGCCATTTAGGAGGAGTTCAGTGACAAACATACGTACAGAAGAGCCCGATTGCAGTGCCACCTACCAGGTCCAATTGTGAATCTAAGCAATCCAGGGAGCCACTCAAACACAAAAAATTTCATCAAAATCGGTCCAGGCGTTTAGTAGGAATTCAGTGACAAACACACATACACAAGAACCCATTTAATAATACATAAAATCCGCAATAACCCATCTATCTATCTACTATATATAATTCCCGTGTCACGATGTTTGTTCGCGATGAACTCCGAAACTAACGATCCGATTTTAACTTTTTTTTTTTTTAAATGTGTGTTTTGTTCCAACCTGAGAGATAGGATAGTTTTTATTCAGATTTTTTCGTATTTAATTACAAAATCGATTAAAATCTACCATTGAGGAAGTCGCCAATCTTGCAACCCTGAATTTTTGCCAATTTTCCGCCAATTTCTTTAGGGTTGCAATACTGCAATTAGAGGAATTTTCGAAGCTTCATTTTTCAACAATATAATGACTATTTTATTGCTATTTCGATAATTAATTGCAGAATTCTTATTTCAATAAAAGGTAAGTTAGATGCTGCTGTGTCTCGATGCCTGTACTACATAACCGTAAAATTCTCATGTTCTGAATATTATTGTTTTATGCACTACTTTAAATTTTGAGAAAATTATATTGTATGGCATTCATATTATTTCTATGAGAAATAAATCAAATGTAAGTAAGTATTACCTGATTTGATTATCAATATTTTTTTTATTTTCTAAGTTTGAATTTGAATTGGAATAAAATATATTGAATGAAAAGTTGTGAATCAAAACATTGAACCTTTCTATGTTTAAAGTTTGTCAACATGTGTTGTATTTGATTAAGAATTCTAAAATGAAATGTGATCTAACAAGATAATATAATATGGACAATATAATTTTAAAGAAAGATGATGAATTTTAAGGATTTTTTGAAAAGTGTGAAAATGAAGTAAACTCTGCAATTATTTGATATAATGATAACATTAAAATTTTATAAAAGGTATTATAATAGTTGCAAGTTGAAAATCAAGGACATTTTATTTTAAAAACTTTTGTTATTTGAAAAACAAAGAATTTCAGTTATAAATTTGAGTGATTTGAACATTGTCGAAGAAAAATTGATAAATGGTACTTTTAAGTTGAAGTTATTTAAAGAAAACAAAACAAATAAATAAGTGCTTATATTAATAAAGGAGAATTTAAAGCTGAATAACATTTTTATGTATGTATATTTGTTTTTATTTACATTTAAAAGTTGGTTTTAATTATTTCTTATTTGAATTTTTATACATTTTGTATTCATTCAAAACATGATAATAAAAATATTTCTGTTCTAAATGCTTTGAAACTTCATGTAAAAGTTTTCTTTAAATGTATGAATCAATAGAACATGGAAATTAACATAAATTCATAAATTATTTTTATTTTAGTTTTTAAACTAAGAATTTTTGTAAATTTGTAAAAAAAAGTTTATGTCGACAAACTTTAAGCATACAAAAATGTATAAATAATTGAGATATAAATTTGAAAACAGTATATTACCTACATAAGGATATTCCCAGCATAAAAATACTTGCAAAGGAAAAAAACTATTCATGTTTTATTTATTTTTGAATTATAAAGTTTTGCAACAATATTACATTTTTGCAATGTTTATCCATATTTTTAAAGAATAAATTGTATGAAAAATAGTTAAAGTTGATATTTTTATGAGAAATTCAAAGGTTTTGAATATATTTAATCAAAACACTTGCAAAAAGGCTAAATATTTTAAATTCAGGTAATTTCATATTAAAAAGCCTTTGCAAATAGCAGGAAGCTGTAAAAAAAATTTTGTCGAGCAAATTTTAACTTTTTCAAAAAACAAAGCTCAGAAAATATTTACAGCTTTAAGGAAAAATAAAACTATATTTTTTAATCAATAAGATTATGAACTTGATAATTCAATGGCATTTTAATATATTTACAACATTTTTAAAAGTAATATATCTAATTAAAAGTTGTTTTTAGCTTTTTCTCAGAATGAATTTTTATGCTTTTTGTTTTCATGTGAAACACCATAACACAAGTAATTTTGATCCAAATACTACAAAACTTTGTATTTATGTTTTTCATAAATATTTACAGGGAATAGACCTCTGAAATGATTATAGCTACATAAATATTTTTTATTTTAATTGTTAAATTTGGAATTACATGCAAATTTTGGAAGAATTTTATGTCGACAGCATTTAAACTAGCACAAAATAATAAATAATAAAGATATAAATTTACCAGAGGTCTATTCACTGTAAAATGTTAGTTCAAACAAATCCAAACTTAGAAATTTAAAAATATTGATTTGATTTCAGGTTTTGTAACAGTATCAATTTTTGGCCATTTTTACCCTTATTTTAGCTTATAAAAATTAAAAAAATAATAATAATGAAATTTTTTATGTGAAATCATTAATTTTTAGATACATTCAATCCAAAAATGTGTACAAAGATAAAAAAATTTCTTTGAAGGTGTTCGTGTACCTTAAACGATCGTTTGCATTTGTATTTTATTGTGAATTTTTTTTAAAGTCTTTTCTTATTATATCCCGATTTTATTTTAATTGTGTTGTATTTTTCAATTATCATTTTCAGTAAAAGACCACCAAAAAAAAAAAAAAATCTAACCTCAGAATCCGTGTTTCTCCCATGGGCAGCTGTATGTTGCATGCTCACGTGTTCGAAAACCATCGAATTTATTTATTTTGACGAAAGACAGATTAACAAGAAATAGTGTTCATCGCTTAGTTCTTAGTTAAAAAAAGAAAGTAATGATTATTAAAAATTAAATTACGTAAAATAATTATAAAACAGTCTTAAAAATCAACATTATCTACCTCATTCATTAAATTAATAAAAATTAAACATTTTCTATTCGTTGAAGCTTAATTTGATCTTTTCATCATTCTTTACCAATCACTTCCTTAACAATACCAATTATAGTATCTAATAATTGAACGAAATACAAGAAAGCCACAGTAACGCTTGGCCGGGTCTTCTAGTACCACATATAAACTTATAGGTTCGAATGCCTTCAAACATCAGGGTCCGAGTGGCTAGAGTTCTGGCGCACGGTTCCACAGGTTTCGGGTTCGAGTGCCGGCTGTGCGATGGATGTTTGTAGTGATTCGGAATCCATTAGAAACAAGTAATATATATATAAAAAGTTTTTTAAGTCAATTCCTACTTTATTTTTCACTCTATTGCAGAAAGTCCTTTATAAATAATTTTCATTAATTTCTTTTAAGTTTATCTGGCGCCATCTATTTGTAGATATATGCAACTTAAATCTAAAAAAAACAACTAAAATGAATTCATTAAATTTAATTAATGAAATGATATTTGAAATAATTGTATTAAGTGTCATCCACTACAAGTTCAAAAAAAAAAAAAAAAAAAAAAAATTGTATTTGAACTCGAGTGGATGAATGAAAAGTATTTCATGAACGATTGAAAATTTGAACAAGATATATATATAGGGACAGTGTGAGCTAATGGAAGGAATTGAATGAAAGAACAATGATGATTTCTAGGAGCGGCATGGGGGGAACCTGGGCACCATGACTGCAGTTTAGCACTGTTATCTGAAGACTTGGCAGCGGGGGCCAACCGCAAATGGAGTGTCCTGAGTGTCACATTACCGCTGCTGGCAGTAAATCTCTGGTCCTGCTCATTAACTCTCGCAATTCTTCGTGCAGGGGTCCGCGACTGGGCATCTTTCTTCTTGACTTTCCGGAGCTCCATTTCGGGGACAGATCACTGTGTTTCTCGCCTCCTTTTCTCGAACACTATTTTTCAATTCCTTCTATTAGTTCCCGATCTCCCTATATATATCTTGTTCACATTTTCAATCGTTAACAATGCGGCTTGGAAAGGATGCAGCAAATATCCACAAGTTAAACATTTTTTTTTTCTAATGCAGCTGGCAAACACTTAGACAGCTTGGTCTTGATGCCTTAAGGCAAGCGCTGCACAGACGTTACTCACTTTGCATTACCCAGAGTGCGCCTGTAACTTGAAGATACGCCACGGACGCGGAGTAACAATGACCCCGCAACGCTCTACGATCATATGAGACCTACGATTTAAAGTGGGTTCCGAACCACTACACACATCCATGCCACCGCCGGGACTCGAACCCGAAACCTGTGGTACCGAACGCCAGAGTGCTAGCCACTCGGCCATTCAGACCCACAAGTTAAAAAAATACCACAAATGAAAATTCTACTCGAACCAAAACTACATTTACTTCTAACAAAGTCAATGAAAATTCTCTTTCACTAACATTGTCAACAGAAATAGTAATAATGCTATTCAAAATTCAGTCAATCCAAAAACTGCATCCAACTCTCCTGCTTTAATTCAAAATTTAGAGGAAATTATTCCGCATATCTTTAAATTAATTAATATTCTCAAAGAATTTATTAACATATTTGCAGGAAATAACAATATCGATCATCTTTTCGACCAACTACAAGTGGCTAACAATCCAGCAGATAAACTCTACTTACTTCTAAATCTCTCTCTATGTGTTGATTTTATTCCCCTATTTTACTTTTTATTTATCTTTCACTTCATTTACTGAGCAAGCCATTTCTTTTATCGTTTACCTATAAAGGAACCATCAAGATAGAGGTACATGGAGGCTAACGCTACCAAAATATAACACATTTTTCGAATAACATACATTCTCTCTGCTGGGAATGAAATGCAAAAAACTCTTCTCGTGAGAAAAAATGCTACAATAATAAACTCGGGTAGTCTGAAAAGTAAACTAAAATAGTTTACGTCATAATTGAACTTGTTGTTGACGAAACAGGCGATTTAAAGAGAACTCCTTGACAGGGTTGAAGACCCAAAGTGACGACAATTAGTGCTGTCGTACTTATGAAACATTAACACATCCAGCATACCTTTAATATTAGGTTCCTATTTTCCAAAGAAACCTTTAAAATAACTGACAAAAAGTGTATTCCTGTTCACAATACGCAATTTTGACATGTTTTATAGTATTTTAAAAAAAAAAGTGGTAAATTTTAATAATTTTAAATATGAGGAAATATTGTTGTAAATTTAAATTTAATAACATTCCATAATTGTCCAAAGACGTTTCACATTCGAATGACTTAAAGGTCATACCTAAGAGAGGGGCGTGAAGATTCCAGAGAACGTAGAGGACTTCTCAGATGCTTTCGATCCATTTTCCATGGTTTGGTTTGCATTACGGTCATTTTGTGCACACTTTTAGGCTAATTAGGCCGGTACACACAGTTTAACGTGGATTCAGAGCCACTCACAAACATCCAAGCCAGCACCAGGATTGGAACCTGGAGTCTGTTGTACAAATGGCCAGAGCGCTAGCCAATTTATCATTAGGCCGATGACTTGTTGTTACGAAACTGTCGATTTGAAGTGAACTTCTTGACAGGGATGCCGATCAAAAGTGAAGACAATTATGGGTACTTACGTATTAACGCCACCGCAGATGCAGATTTGGCGATTTTTAAGTGCCGCCAATCTACACTTAAAATTTTTGTGACAAATCATAAAAATATATAAAACACTTTATTTAAAATCAAAACGCTTTTAAAATTCAAAACCCTTTATTTAAAAACAAAGTAGTCAATCGGATTTCGGTGGAAAATGGGCCGATACAGAGTTTAACATAGATTCAAAACAGTCTCTATTTTGGCGCATTGGCAGCTTTTATTGGCGCATTAGCGCAACTTAATTACCTGCGGCGGCGTTAATATGTAAGTACCCAATTATGTTTCAAAGTAGAAGAAAAACAAGGAGAAAAATAAAATAAAAAACAAAAATTAATAAAATAAACAGAACAATTAAAGAATCCAAAATTTTAAAGAGAAAAAGGAATCTACAGTAGGATGATTTTCGTTGCTATGGAATGAAGACTAAAAGCACAAAGGTCATGACGACAACTGAGCCATATCGTCTAGGAGCTTTGCAAGTTGTGAAGAACAGCCCTTGAGCATTTTCCGGAAGATGGAAATCGTATCTCTTCATCATTCGGGATGTGTTCAAGATTTGCATAGAATTTTTCTGCAGCTTGAGCATGAATTTTTGAATAGAGGGAGGGCAAGACAGTGACGAATGTCGTCATTCCAAGGAGAGTCAGTAATCATCCTTAAAATTTTATTTTCAATTCTTTTGATGTAGTTGATGTGGTATTTTTGCAACGGAGGTCCAAACTGGGACTTAAAGACCAGCGATCCTGAAATGAATTGCATTTTAATAATAACAAAAGAAAAAGATTTCATTCTGAGTAAAGCTTAGGAATTTTAGAAATTTTATAGAGAACTTAAATTTTAAAAGTGGTAAATTTTGAAAAATTTTAAATATCAAGAGATATTGTTATAAATTTAAAAACATCTCGTAATTGTCCAAAGGCGTTTCACAATCGAATGACTTGAGGGGCGTGAAGATTCCAGAGAAAGTAGAGGACTCTCATCGGGGCAGATGCTTTCGATCCACTTTCCTAACATGAGTATGCTGATAATTAAGCACCACACGCAATTAAAAATACTCTACTCTAACGCTAGTTCTTGTTTACGTATTTTTTTTCGATTTTTCATTAATAAAAGATGACTCACAAATATAATAACTCACTTAAATGTCGCGTTTCCGTTAATTTCCGCCAAATACCAAAATGTCTCATCGTGTCCTACAGTAAAAAATGAATTATAAATATAATTTTTATCCCATTTTGATCTTCTATAAAACCGTTGCCAGAAATTGTATGTTCAAGATTAGCATAGAATTTTTCAAAAGCTTGGAGCAAAAAAATTTTGAATAGAAGGGAGGGCAAGACTGACGAATGTCATCATTTCTAAAATACCACGGAGAATCAGTAATTATTCTTAGAATTTTATTTTCAAGTCTACTAATGTAGTTAATGGGGTATCTTGCAGCAGAACCCCAAACTGGGTTGGCATACGTGATAATGGGACGCAAATAATACATGTAAATGATTAGTTTATTATCCAAGGATAAGAGGGATTTTCTATTAATAACGGATATAGCATGCGTAGAGAAATATTATATTTATGTTTAATATGATTAGAAGAAGTTAGTTTGCTATCAAGATATACACCTAAGTATTTAGTATTGTTAGTCCATTTAATGGGTTGATTAAAGAGGAAAATATCAGGTGGAGGGATTCTGCGTCTCGTGAAGAGTACAGCTTCGGTACTGTCTACGTTAATTTTAATTTTCCATCGCGTGAGCCAGGCTTCGAAAAAAAAAAAAAAATGGATAAACACAAATTTTACGGTGCGTGAGATAATTATTTAATTTACTAGAGAGTTCGTGTATGTGTTTGGTGGGAGACCGCAACTGCTGTGTCATCCGCATATAAGCTTAAGTATGTGTTGCAGTAAGTGGGATCTCATTTATATAGAAGTTGAATAGAAACGGACCAATCTGCACGCCTGCATTGATAAGCCTCTTCAATTCGATCTGGACTTATTATTTGTGACTCGATGGAGTGCGTTAGTCGCGCAGCGACCACACCTCCACTTGGCGAATGGAAAATAATTTTTGCGGTTTCAACCCGGTATTTGAGAATTTTAGCATTTTATAAGGAACGATTTTTTTAAAAAAAGTGGTAAATTTTGATAATCTTAAATGTGCAATAATATTGTTTATATTTAATATCGTCCTTTGGTTGTCCAAAGGCGTCTCACAAACGAATGCTTGAGGTGATACCGAAAGGGAGGCTTTGAAGATTCCACAGAAAGTAGAGCACATTTCATCGCACTATTTTTGATCCTCTTTCCTGATATGAACACGGTGATAATTAAGCAAAAAGAGAAAGAAAAAAATTTTATTCTAATGCCAGACCCTACCTATGCATTTCTCGATTTTCGTTCATAGGGTGTTTTTGCATTACGGAATTTTACCTGCTTTCACTTCTCCGCAGTTAGGAGCTGTATTTTAAAAAAGATGAATAAAATGTTGTTAAAGGGCGCTGCGACGCCATTAGTTTTATTGGGCGAAAGAAGTGCGAGTCTGGGAGCGTGCTTGAAAAGCAAGAGAGAGAGAGGTAATGTTAAAGGTGTGTGAGGTATATTGAGAGAAATTAAGTTTTATGGCATTAGAGATTAGAATGTGTGGCATTGCTATTAATTTGTAAATATTGTACAAAGTTTTAATTATTCTAGTATGTGTAATAAAATAGTCAAGAATTAATTCAAGAGAGCTGATTTATTTTGAACCACCAACAACTTAACAACTTTGTGAACTAAAAGAACCCGGAAGTTGGCGAATTCATTTCTTCTACGTATTTTCGTCAGGAGCCTGATGCCACTGCGCATGCGCTCATCAGAACTCGGCAATTGAAAGGCAAGCTTAAAATGGATTTTTGCATAGCGTCCGCTTTCACTTCCGATAATTTCAAAACAGCTGCAATACTAGAGAGTTTTTGCATAACGTTTTTTTTATCGTCCGATATTTCTTTTCTTCCTAGCGCGCATGCTCATAGGAATAGTGCAGATATGCATGCGCAATAGTACAATGTTTCCTATGTGCATGCGTGCTAGGAAGAAAAAAGATCGGACCATAAAAAAAGTAATATAAAAAAAAAAAATTTACAAAAGTCAATTCCTACTTTTTTTCACTCTATTGCAGGAAGTCCTTTATAAATAATTTTTCATTCATTTTTTTAAGTTTATCTGGCGCCATCTATTGGTAGATATATGCAACTTAAATGTTAAAAAAGCTAAAATTAATGAATTAAATTTAATGAATGAATCAATATTTGAAAAAACTGTATGAACAAAAAAGTGTCATCCACTACAATTCAAAAAAAAATGTATTTGAGCTAGAGTGGATGAATAAAAAGTATTTTATGGACGATTGAAAATTTGAACAAGATATATAAATATAGGGAGAGTGTGAGCTAATAGAGGGAATTCAAAAATATTATGCAAAAACTCTCGAATGCGGGGAGCTGGGTGAAGATATAGAAGTGCAAATATCCAGTTCTCGATAGGAAGAATTTTTAAGATCTAATAAATGTAGATTTTATTCGCTTGTCGGATGAAATTTATCTTTTTTAATTATATGTTTGTAATAAAAAAATTTACAAAATCTGTCTCATATTTGCTTGTACTCCACTTGTTATTTGCTATTCAACTTTGTATGACAATCTGACAGTTCCATATTTGTCAACAAATCGTCAGATATTCATAGAATATTAAGAATTATATATTTTTAAAAAATATTTTTACTTGTACAATTGTAATAAATGTTTAATTCACTGTGTTTCACAATTCTGTTCTTAAAATTATATAGATTGTATGTATTTAATTATTAAAAGTAATATAACTAGTTCTGCTTTTATATTTCCTTTTTTGAAACTTATGTTTAATGCAAAAAATTATATTAAAATATTCTTGCAAATATAATCTATAAGATTAAATTATTTATCTAGTTGTTTTAGTTTGTAATTGGTTTTAAAATGCAATTTTTAAACTTAAAATAACATTGCTTTTCTGTTTTTATGAAGCTAGATTATTATATAAAGATGTTTGGTGGTTTCCTTGATAATAAAAATTCATTCTTTCTAAAATTCTTACAAAGCATTTGCTCATTGAAGATTATATATATAACAATTAAAATAATAATAATAATAAAGGCTGATTTAAAATTTTACTTAAAAATTGCTGAACATAATTTGTTTTGATGATTAGAAACAAATGTGCTATGAACGAACATGACAAATTTTAATGTTAATTTATTTTTCATATGTCTAGTTTTAAGAATACTACTGTGCCCAAAAAAGAAAGACCAAGTCTTTATTTATTCTTCCAAATTTATTTCATCGCCTTCACAGTAATCCCCTCCGGACACAATGCATTTATGCCAACTTTTTCCAGTCCACAATGCATGCTCAAAAATCATCGGCAGAGATGGCCTTCAAAGTGCGCGGCGATTCACGTTGAATCTCTTCAATCGATTTAAAACGGTGATCTCGAGTGGTCTTTTGAGTTTAGAGAATATCCAGAAGTCGCACGGTGTGAATATGGTGGTTGTGGAACGATATGGGTACAATTTTTGGTGAAAAAGTCACGAAGAATCAATGCAGTGTGAGCTGGCGTATTCAGTGTTTTCAGTACCAATCGAGATTACGTGTTTGATTCCCAAAATGGAATTGACCGATCCTTTTGAAATTCCAACATCACCAGCAAGGTCTCTAATTGTAAATCGACGGTTTGCAAGCACCAAATCTGTAATTTTTTGGACATCAGCTTCGTAGGTTGAGGTTGAATGTCGACCAGAGGGCTCTTCGTCTTCAACGCGTTCTCTGCCTTCTTTGAACTCTTTATACCACTTCTGAACATTTCATTTCGATATAGGAATGCTCACCGAATGCCTTCTGTAACATTCTATACGTTTCCACAAACAAAATTGAATGCAAGTTCTTTGCTCAATTAATTCAGACATTTCGCCGGTATCAGTTTCAGCCGGTATCAGTTTTTCCGGAAAATCGCCGGAATCAGTTTTAGCGTCTCACAAAGCCAGGCGTAACTCGAACACTAATGAATATTTTGACGTCAAATTTCACACAGATGTCAAGGACAGTGCCAGCAACCTAAAAAAAAAAAAAAAAAAAAAAAAAGAATGAAATTCCATAAGTCCCGGAATTTTAAATAAAAAATTGGCTGTACTTTTTGGACACAGTAGTATTTGCTTCCCCAATCATCCGGTAGGCTGGTGTTCTACAGCGTGAATTTTTTAGTGACGTAATCATTACATTTAAAACCAGGGTGCGCAGTAGATCTACCTTCCGTGGTGCACCTGGTAACACTTTTTAGTGGCTAAAAGATCTGCAACTTGGCATTATGTCTTCCTCCCCCTCACTTTGATACTCTTCGAGGTGTTACAATGGAATACCGGTGGACTGTCTTATCCAAGCGCTCAGAGATTTTGCTGACTCTGTGTGAGAAGGATATTGATTTCTTTAATATTATGGAGGCTAATTTGACAACCGATTGCTTGCGAAACCATCTTTACAGACTCAAAATTGTTCCTTTCCCGATATGCTCTCTGGGCAGCTCTGGAGAGGCCATGGACTCCACACATCTACTGTACTGTCCTGCTCTGAGCAAGACTTTTCTCGCCGAGCGATATTGGGAGGCTAGAGATATGTTAGATTAATGAACTCTGTTTCAGCATGTTTTGTTGCATTCTCTGTTCTTTTTTCGTTGTTCTTTTTTTTTTTTTTTGCTGTAATTGTTCATAATCTGCCATTGGAAATAAAAAAAAAAAGCATTCGAAACCATTACGACTCATTCATTCCGTTAGCATATTATCAGTGTGTGTGTGTGAACGTGAAAAACTTAACCTCGTTTTCAATTTAAATATCGATATTTCTAGAGCACGTTACGCGAGTGTGAATTTAAACAGATAACAGGACTACCTACAGCCATTTCCTATTTACTTATGTAATGATGCTTTAGTATGGATTGACACTTTGTATGCTTGAAACATTTAATTTACTAAAGTGTTTATCGCAAAAAAAAAAAAAAAAAACAGTGATAAAACGACAAAGAGAAGAGTAGAAATTGGAACAATAGGTTAATGCCCTGCCCTAAGTACGTCATTTTCACAGTTACAAGGCAGAAAAAGTATTACAGACAGGGTGGGTGAAAAGGAGTTGATATTTATTACGCAACAGAATAATTGGCAACCCTTTCTCTCTCTCTAAATATATACTATCTTTATATATATATAATTCTTCTATACATGTGTTTGTCACTGAACTCCACATATACAACTTGACAGATTGTGATGAAATTTTTGTGTGTATTTGAGTGGGTCCCTGGATGGTTTAGATTCACAAGTGGACCCGGTAGGTGGCACTGCAATCGATATATCTCTCTATCTATATATAATTCTTCTCTGCATGTGTTTGCCACTGAACTCCTCCTAAACGGCTTGACCGATTTTAATGGAATTTTTGTATGTGTTTGACAAAACATGAAAATGTTTTTATGTTATCCCCTTTATTGTAAAGGGGTTTCGCCACCAGATGGTGCTGCAGTCTATCAACTCCTATACCGTTCAACCCATCGCTATGAAAATTTTGTAATAATATGTATTCAGTATGGAAAGTAGATACGCGCCATCCACTTTGTTGTTACTTGCCACCAGAGGGTGCTGCAGCATTTCATCTTATATACAATTCAAACGATATCCATGAAAATTAGTATACACATATATTGGAACATGGAGAATATAAACACGATATGTAATTTTCCACAATACATTTTTTTTTTGGCAGGACAGCGTATACCAAGTGCATATATATATGTATTATATGCATTTTAATATATTAATAATAAAATTAAAAATTAGAATTCTAAATGAACTTGTTACTCATAATTTTTATATTTTCTTCCCCTTTATCAAATTTTATAGATTTACATGTTAATAATTATATTCAAATGTGCGAATAATTTAAAAGTATCTGATTAAAAACAAAATACACATGAATTTATAGCATTAAAATCTTTGACGCGATATAAATGAAGCAAACGTTTATAATATACTTATTATATTAGTGAATTAATATCTAACACCAAAGGAAAAGTCTGGAAGACAATTGGGGGATGACTGGAAAAACACGCAAAGCGGCTGCAGTCAATTTTAGATTAAGAACTGGACACGACTGCCTGGCCGAACATCTGGCCAAAATAGGGATTGTGACTTCTGATATATGTATATGTTGTATGTAAGACAGAGAAAATGAACAAGGCCCATTTAGTTGTTTTCTCTTGGAGTGGATTCTTTAACTTCAACAAAATGATGATTTGTGTACTCTTTACTGGAAGACCAGAGAAAACAGGTCCCAATCCCAAGGACTTTTATTAGGGTGCTTCTAGTTTTTTAATTTTTATCCTCTGAACAATTAACTTGTTTTTAAGGCCTTTTTCGTTAAAAACGTCTGGTGTTTTCCCTTTGACATTTTCAATTGTTTATATGTCCTTTTTGTTTCTATATAGTAAGTGGCCAAATGTATATGGATTGAGTTCCAATGAAGCCATAGATAGCAACAATAACAATAAAATTTATAAATAATAATATATATATAGGTAGATAAAAAGAAAAACATTTTTTTTAAACTTTTTTTATTGCAATAAAAAAAAGAAGCTTACATGATGTTACTCAGCACAATTCAAAAACATAGTAATAAATACAACCTTATATACATTTATAAATCGCATTATATTAAATAAATGCATAACAAATTAATAATAAAATATAAACAACACATATTCTAAAAATATTATAAATGCAACCAACATAAAAATATAGCCCTTTCGCAACTATATTTTTAAAGAGAATCTTAATTAGTATTGTCCAAAAACTAGATTGAGTATTAAAAATTTTATCTCACTTTTTTACAGATATCGAATTAACCTGTATCTCAACAAAGTGCCAATATTAGAATATTATTTGTAAGCAACTTGAAATGAAAACTTTCAATTCAATGTAAAATAACATAATTTCATTTTTTTCAAAGATATATTACAATAGTTTCAAAATTATTTAACTACCTCCTTACAAATCAAATTTATTAAGAGATCTTATTTTTTTCCGATAATTTATTTCTTACCTTTATATATATATACAGACGAGAAAAATTAAGAACAACCATACAAAGTTGAGCCCGACTCGTGGCAATATGCGTCGCTGGTGAGCATTAGGGCTGAGGTTCAATCCCCTAATGAGCATTGTTGTAGACACTGTTTCAAAAAACTCGATGGCGTTTGTAATGTTCAGCATCTTGCCTCGTGAGTCGGACTATCTAGTGGGAGTTTACCGTTTCTTCCATACGATAAGCAAATTCGTGGTATTTCTTCCTAAAAGACCTCGCTGAAGGCACTGGCGTCCTTCTTCAGCGACACGGAGCCAAAGTCAGCCTTCTATCTACGGGTGATCCATCACAACAGAAGCTGCCCGCTTCCCTCCACTCATGAGTAGATTATTCATGGAATGTCCGTCCCACACTACAGGACACTGGGGATCAGTCATACATAAAAAAAGGTGCTTTATGTTACTTCTGTTAAGTGAACTGCAATGAAAGGTGATTAGTTGGTAACTCAATATCAACATTATCACGTAATACAATGGGACTCCCCATCGCTACAGAAAAATAGGCAAATGTTTGAGCAGGTTCTTTTGGCACATGTGAGATTGAAAGTCAAATTTCAAGGATTGCACGTGTAGTTGGAAAAAAAAATTTCACTTGTAAGAGGTGGAATGTCGTCCAGAATATATTTGACGGATTGTGAGAAATAGCGTGCGTTGGGGAGAATGAAATCAGGGCAGACACTGACAACAATCTTAAAAATAGCCAAAAGGCACCATGTCACAAGAATCTTTAAGCGGTTTAAAGACGCTGATAATGTGTCCAGACAACCAGGTCAGGGTCGTAAACGTACCACAAGACTTTCAGGACCATTATTTGGCAACGATTGCTAAAAGAAACAGACAACTGACGTCAGTTCAGATTGCGAAGGAGTTCGCTATAGCAACAGGAATTCGATTATCCAGATTTACTGTGAGTGACAGGTTGCATAAAAAGAAGGTTGTATGCAACCAAAAACCCATGATTTGTATTCCTCAACTCCAGCAAAACTAAAGGGCACATTTGAAGAGCAAAGATCTTCAAATGCTCCCAATTACAGTGGTGCAGAGATCATTGTAACTGGATTACTATGTATTGGAGCCGAGTTTTTTTGCCCATGAATTCCGATTTTAATTGGAGAATCCTTCCAGACGTGTTACAATATTGAGGAAGAAGAACACAAGCAATAAGCCTACAAACATCTATGAAGTGCATCGATACATCGGCCCGCCCATCGTGGTATGGTGCGGGCATCATTTTGAATTGCCATATTAACCTACACATGTTTACCAGTGCAACTGTGAATTCTGAAATATACTGAGATGAGGTTCTTGATCCTCATATCAAGTTGTTTCGGGGTGCATTCGATAATAACTTTCTCTTAATGGATGACAATGCGAGTCCTCATCGTTCTGGGCTGGATAGGACTAAGGAATACGAATGGAGTGGCCCCCACATTCTTCGGATTTAAATCCAACAGAACATGTGTGGGATGTACTAGGTCGCCGACTGACTTGAATCTCGGCAATTCCCACTTGACACTCTCCAAAGAGTGCTATTCATCTTGTCTTTGTCATAAGATCTTTGTTACCTCAAGCACTTCCACAGAACTGAAAATTATTGTAAAGCTTACATTGTGGTCAGGGGTGACCACATACATTATTGATTTTTCCTGTGTGTCTCTAAAACGTTGTAATAGTAACGTTTCCTTTACAAAATAAAAATCTTATGCAAGTTTCCTGTTTTTAGCTGCTTATTTATTTGAGTTAGATGAGCTTTTGTAGTTGTTCCATTAATTTTTATCACCATATATATATATATATAAGGTAAGATATACAATATACCCATTAGTGTGTATATATAAAGGTAAGACATATAATATAATTTTTCTGAAGTTGTTACTTTCATTAATAGCAATACTTCACATTAAATGTTGATAATTTTCTATTCCAAGTTTTTAGACTTAAGATATTCCATTGAATTATCTGAACAATACAACAGAAGTTCATATTACTAATAAAAAGGCATACAATACATACAAAGGCCTACATAAGCAATACAAAATGCTTAACTGCTAGAGAACAAACACTTTAAAAATATGCATGTACATTAATTACATAAAATCATGTAAACTAAATTTCAAAATAGCATTTATCCTAAATATCTAATTCACATCGAGATAATAGCTGCATAAAATTATAACTATATTCTTTGGTAAATATGAATTTAAAAAAAAGGGGCAAACTATCATTAAAACTACAAAGAAAAAAAGAAAACACTAGAAAAACTATAGAGCAATAACATTTCTAAATAAAAGCTTACATTCAAACAGTACCATAAAAAAAATGTTTGACTAGATTCTCGATATTAAAGTCACAAAAGTTAAATGCAAAGCATTAAATATATATATTGATTTTCATAAGTGTAATACACAGTTGTTTTAACATAATATATCCTGGTACATTATATATAATAATTAGATTTGTATAAATAATCTATAACAGTTATTAAATTTAAAAGTTATAAAAATTAACATATAATTAATATCATATATGACACATAACAAATGAAATAATAAGATAATAATAGCTTGAAATATAAGCATCATAAAATTATTCAGTGAATAGATCATATTATAAAATATGAAAGTAAAGCAATAATATAGGTTTATTAAACATTAACAAGATACAATAACAATGCAAATATGAGAATTAAAATATCTTTTATAACAATTTTTATTTTAATTCACATATTATACAACATTAAAAAAATTTATTAGGAATTATATATACAAGCATTTAAGATTTTCCTTATGAAATATTTTTAAACATTTAGATTTCTATTTTCTGAAAAATATTGAGAGAAATATTTTAATATCAATCAAAATTATAAAATTGTATTATTATTATTTAAAAAATTCAGAAAATAATAAATATTAGAGTATTTAAAAAGAAACTCTACATCTCATACAACATACATAAAAATAGAGAGTAATTAGCAAGCTAATAAAAATCTTTGGCAAACATAATTTTTTAAAAATTTCTGCAAAGAAATACAAAAATTAATAAAGTATTCTTATAAGTTGCTTTAAAAGCATTTTGTAAAATGATGCTTTCACTTAATATATAGCAGCATTACATATAAAAAGGTATGTAAAGTCCAACCGTGGATAGTGTGGAAAGATAAAGCATCCAGTTTAGTGGCAGAATAAATTACTTTTTAGGAGTACTATTCGGATATAACGGCACAAAGCTGCTATGAAAGAGAAAAGTATAAAAAGTAATTGTGGAATTTTTTTCATTTGGTTTTTCTTTTGATATTGTGTAACTAATTGTAAATTTTTATAGTATTATTGTAAATTTTTATTAAAAGTTGAAATAATTTTTATTACAACTAAAATCCCTCTAAATGACATTTCTGTCTCTATGACACAGCTCTATTTGAATTTGTCCGATTTGGCGGTTTGCCAGATTAATCTCCCTCTTTAATCTGGCATATTTGAGACAACTGCTGAGTGATTTTGCCAGATTGCCAATTTTCCACACAATCGATGGTCAGACTATAACAGAAAAAGAATTTCACGCAAAACTGTAGTTGAGCATGAATCAAAATGTTTATGAAACATATAACATGCAAAAAGCCACAAAATTTCATCTAACCATAGCTCAATTTAATAAAATTAACAAACAATAAAGTAAAATAATCAAAACAAAAATATAAAATGCTGTTTTAAAACCTTCTGCATCAATGTAATTATAATAAAATGTTTTCATTCAGTAAGCTTTTCTATTATGCAAAACAATGATATTTCTTTGTAAAAGTTATTAAACTATCTTGGGCAAAATTAAATGCTTTATATCATCAATTTTTCAAATGCTTCATGAAAAAAATCAATAATGAATGAATGAATTATTTTAGAAAACTATAAAATGCAGAATAATTTCAAGTTGAGCATAGGAAAGGGCATACAAGTTCAATATCATTAAATGAAATTCACTCCTTATTTTCTTAACAAAAAAAAGCAAAAGTGATAAATATATTATAAATTTTATTAACTATTGATAAGTCCTGAATAATTGATTATATCAGAGATAGAAAACAAAATCAAAATACTAAACAGGTTTAAAAATACATTAATTTAAAGGCATCTTTATTGTTTAAAAACTGATCCAAGCTTTCAAACTTCCTTTAAAAAGAATTTTGTGCAAAGTTAATGAACAGAAAAATATGAAAAAAATTTCACATTTGTAAAAATACATTACAATTATATATATATATATATATATATAATTTAATAATGAGTATTGACTATTTCTGTTTAATATAAAAATATTCTTCAGAAACATACACATAAAGAAATAATGATTAATTTGATTAATTATATGTATATATTTCAGTTTTAGAAGTAAATAATATTTACTTAATGATTATAGAAATTAGAATCTGCTCATATTAAGTAAAAAAAAATAGCTCATAAAAAAGTAATTCCTCTTTAATCTGGCATGTTCGAGATAACGGCTGCACGATTTTGCCAGATTACCAAGTGTCAATGTAGCTATAAGAAGGATATTAAAGATAATGTATTCTAGATAAAAATTTAAATGATTAAAACATGTACATATCTAATATGTTTCATATACATGTACACATTAAACATGCACATTTAATATTTAAAAATACCAGCAGCATGTGTCACCAACTGACAGTCGGGGTGAACAAATGCCAAAACCAATAATAATAATAATAATAAAATACGAAAATGAAGACTCAATTGATGTGGATTATAGAATGTGTCAAACTATAGAATGCCAGATTAAAGAGAAATTGCTGTATTATATTTTAGAAATAGCTGCAATAAATGAACTGAAAATATAATGGCACAAAATAACATTTATTTGTATATATGTATGATGAAAATTTTCTCAAATGATTATCACAGAAAAAAAATGAGCTTACTAATGTCCTAAAATAATGTTATTTAAAAAATGTGATTAACATACAATATAATGAAATAAAAGCTCAAGCAAAAACAGCAAAAAGTGTTTTACTATATACATCTCATCTAAGGCTACTAAATAAAAAAAATATATATTAATTATGTCGCTTGATACACATATTTTTGCATTCATTAATCACCAATTTAAAAGATGTTCACTGTTGAACTATTTTATAATGAACAGAATTATATTAACAAACATTAGACATTAATAAAAAAAATCAAAACAATAACAAACAAAGTGTGCAATAAGAAATTTAAAATCCTATGCTTATTGTTATATCAGAGAAAAAATTTATAGAAGAAAATTACATATAAGCCCAAAATGAACAAAATTAAATTAACACTGGTATCAATATCTTAACGATTGCTTATAAGAAAACTAATTTTTGTGATTCAATTTTCAAAAATTTATTTCTGGGCACAGGATTAGAAAAGTATTTTCTCAATTGGAAGTTGGAAAAAGTTAAAATTCAAGATACATAATATAAACCTATGTACTTCTAACTATTCAAATAAAGTAATACTTTTAGTTTATTTTTGGCATCATGTAATGATTAAATAATATCTTAAGCATTAAAAATTAAATTTTTTTCATTGCAGTTAAAATTACTCTAAATGACATTTTCTTCCCTATGATGTTGCTCTTCTTAAATCAATCTGACTTGACCACTTGTCAATTTTCCAAAGGATTGGTGTTGGACTATGAACATAAATTGACAGTAATTCTGTGTAGCAGAAGTTAATTAAAATTTAACTGAAGAAAATGATTATTAAACGAAAATAGTATTTTTTTAAAAAAAAACACTTCAAGTTAAAACCCATTAATGTTATATTTGGCAACATTTTCACCCTCATGTCAACATATTTGAGTGTTGTATGTATTATTTTTTCCTTCCCATTTTGGGTTATATACCGGTGTTGAATTTTGGGTAAATATTTTTGATGAAAAAACACACTCTCGACTTAAATTTGAAAATATACAGTAATTTCTTTTATATATGTAATTCTAACATCCTCGCTTTTATACTCGTAATTGCATTTGTAATTATAACCCAGGTTTGTTCTAAAAACTGGGATATATGAAAAAGAGTTACAAAATCCCAAAGAATCTTTTCATGCTTTAAAAAACAATAATTTAACATAAAAGATCAAATACAGAATGAAATATATCTATACAACAATGAATAATTTTAAGATGTATTTAAAAACACATTTTTGATAATTAAAAGAGATTAAAAAAATGTTACATTATATTTAAAATAATTAACCTGAAATTTTTATTTATGAATAATTTTGTATAATACTGATGAAAGGTAGTTATTCAAATCACCTGGAAAACATTTATCCCTAAAATAGACTAACTCCTGATATTACTTTTTAAATGTTTACATAATTTAAATTAAAGAATGTTTGCTAATTTCACAAAATCAGTGATACGTAGAATATTATATTAAGAGGACTTATATAAGTGACATATAAAATTATAAAATATTAATCATTTTATTTTATGCAAGTGGAAAATTTTTTAAATTTCACATCATATTCTCTAATACATATACAGCACTTTTAAAAATATTATAAAATTATATGCAAATATTTTCTATGCACATAATTTTATAAAACTTTATAGTTAAATTATTTTAGATTTTAACTTCTTCTGCCTTATTTATGGAAGAGATAGATTAAAATGTCATTTAACACACACATATATATATATATATATATATATATATATATATATATATATATATATGAATAGTTACATGATTATAAAACAATCAAAATTTTTTTCGTTTTTATTTATAATAAATTTTAAATTAAAAAACAAACTCTGTGGAATAAATATATATACATATATATAAATTTCAATACATAAATAATTTTAAAATCCTCTTAATTTAATGCAAAAAAACCCAGCAAAAACAAAATAGTTCTAAATTAAAACAATATAATCCATATATTGATTATACGCACAACATTTTCAATGAAAAACATTTTGCAATGATAAGCCCTTTTAATTTTGTGCAAAACATAGACATCAATTCTGCAAAAGCTAGAATTACAGAAAAAGTAGAGGTTAATTATCAGAGATTCAGCATTATTAGAGATTAATTATAGTCTAATTAGAATGCACATTGTGCTGCAACCACTGAATCACTGAATCTTCAGTGTTTTCTCGCCATCGAATGTTGGCCCTCACTCTCTCAAGCTTTGTTGTAAAGACTGGACACCAGTACCAACATCACGACCATTGAAGAAATTCTTGATCTGTAAAAGAAAATAAAAATACACCAAATGAGCTGCACATACATGTAAAATCTACTGCAATGCTTGTAGCATATCAGTGACAGAAAAATGTAAATCAAAGAAGAAAAAAAATAAACTTCTAACTAATTATTGTCATGAAAAAACATTTTAATGACCTTTTTTTTTTTTTGAATGTGTAAATAAAAATTATATCTTTAATTTTTATATCAAATAAATTCTTTATAACTTCAATCTTTTATCCATTTTTTAAGTTCATTTAAAATACGATTGAAGAAAATAAAACCATTCCTGAATAAATGGAATTTTAATGAATGTAAAAATGAATAAAATCATAATTTATACATTTCACTAAAAATTAATCCCCGAGTCAGTCTGGGATAAAATAGCTCCATTGTTACCTATGCATGTTGGGCAAGGCGACTAAAATGGATACCCAATACCTGGGGCGGGGAGGGGTATAACAGAGTGGGATAAAGTCAGACTTCTTCTTTTATGCCAAATGTCTTTGTTGCAAAGGGAGCTCCATTTTTTACCCTTTATCATGACTTCTCAGTTTAAGAATTTTGGTAGTCCTGGAGCAGTTTTTCATTGTTTAAGAACACAGGGGTTCACGGAAAATTTGCTGCATCGACAAAGTGGGATACAAAAACAACACTACAGTTAATACTAGAATGAAGTCAAGAACTTCCATTTACACACATAATAAAAATAAAATTGTGGTTAAAAGAAAAATTGGCAAAATTTTTATTTAAAAATTAGCCCTTTACTGTAAATGAAAGAAAAACCCACTTGATGAATTTTTTAAAATTAGGGTAATTTTAAAAGGCATTACATTCATAAAACAGCATCTAAATCAAACAAGCAATCAAAATTTTTCACAAAAAAAATCACTTTTTTTTGTTATTCTTTTTATTATGTTTTTAATTATTCTTTCAAAATTTAATCAAACATAACACATTGTTGAATAAATGTTGTTTCTCTTAAACATGAGAAATTCTTACATTAATTTTAAAAGCAATACAAATATATCGTCTGACCATGGATAATGTGGGATGACCAATAGATGAAATTGGCTTAAAACAGCTTTGAAAGAAAGAAATATAGTGTGGAATTTTTTCCATATAGTTTTTCTTTTAATGTCATGTAATCGAAAATTTTAATGCTTGCAAATTAAAATCCCTCCTAAATGACATTTCCTCCCCTTTGGTACCACTCTTTGTTAAATCCGTCCGACTTGACCACTCGCAAGTTTTCCAAAGTAATCAGTGGTTTAATTAATTTATACTTTATATACCAGATTAATTTATACTTTAAAAAATAAATTAGGTATATGCATGAAATTTTAAATGTATATAAATAAATTTCTATATTTTTACCTACTATTCCAATTGTCAATAAAGGGTATTGATTATTTCTTTCCAATTAATGTAAAATAGATCCCTTTATTATTAGTTATTGATTATAATATAACTGGCTTTTATTTTATTACCTTTTTTACATGCTGGTTAGCTCAATTAAAAAATTACCTTAAGTTTAATTATTCTTTATTCCTTTCACAATAAAGAAGGTTATTATATAAACTATTGCTTTCTCAATATCTTACAGATGAAAAAAACAAATTATTATTTTTATTAGGCCATATTTTATGTAATATAACATAAATACTTATAAACATATTATACATGGCAGAGGCCCAGATATAGTTTACCAGATCAAAAAAATCTAATAATGAACATTGTTTTACTAAAAATATATTATTCTTTTTCACTTTTAGCACATGCACTTTTTTATTCCACAAATATGTTATTTTATATAATTGGAAGACCAATATCTATCAAATATTAACATAATACATTTAACTGTTTACGTACCTCATCATAATCAAATTTAGAACTAAAGTGAGATATTGATTCAGACAATATCATGTCCATTGAAAAAGAACCTGGACCAAACCTGCAAAGGAGAACATATTACACATGAGAAAACTTATTAAGAATTTAATCTGTTCATCAGTTTAATATTAAAAAAGAAAAAAATTAAGGTGTTTATTTTATAAAAAAAAACATCCTCATATATTGTTGAAATATTCTAAGTAAACCTTTCAAAGCATTATGGTATTTAAATATTTATTTTATAACTACAATTAAAAAAATATTAATACAGGAACTAAACCTGCATCTTTTTTAACATAAAATGGCATAATTATATGATAAATAAAGCAAAACAGACTAATATAAAAGATATATATATATATATATGAGAGCGAGAGAGAGATAAAATAGTGCATTAATCAAGGGGACTTAATATAAAAGTAAATAAACAAGAATGACAGAAATTTTTTAATGCGTAGTAAGTAGGGATTGCAATATGGGTATTCCGGTATTTTGAACCATTTGTACAATTTTGTAATACCGGTATTCACAAGTTTAAATACCGGTTTTTTGGTATTTACTAGAAATTTAGAATTCTTTTCTGTGAAATTCTTTAATAATGAATAAGAATAACTTTAAAGAACATAAAAAACCAGTTAATAATACTTTGGTTTGGTTTCATTATTTATATGATGAAAAGAATATGGTAGCACAATGTAAAAAATGTTCAAGAGTTATTAAAGTGAATGGAGGAAGTACAAGCGGACTACAAACACATTTAAAAACGAAACATGATACAAATTTGTTAAAGAGGAAAGAATCTAATTGTGAATTTTTGCACAAAATTACGTTCCAGACTTAATGATAGTACAATTGATGCATGTTTTTTTAAGATCACATTTCATAAATTTGTAATAGTGCCACAGACTGAATAGTGATATTTACACTTTTTGTGATTTAAATAAATAAGATGTTCCTTTACTTTTTGTGATTCTTTATATACTGTTATAATTTATAAGTTACAAATTTTTTTGTGATATTTACATTCTCTAAAGAAACTGGCAAATAAAAAAAATTAAAAAACATCCGTGTTTTTTTTTTTTTTCTAAAATTCCACTACTGGTATTAAAACAGGTATCCCGGTATTAAGATCTAAAAAAAATACCGAATACAGGTATTGAACTAGTAATAAGTGATGAATTAAATTTTGTTAATACAAATAATAATTGCAAATTTCATTTGACACAACTTTTGAAGTGAACATTTCTCAGTCAAAAATTTAATTAGAAATTAATAGGAGTACGATTAATGGATAAGTGATACAAAAGTGTTAAATCACAATAAAAAATTATGCAAAGCTTTTCTCTGCAATTCCATTAATCAAATTTCAAGTAAGCTATTGGTACTACAGAGGCAATTGTTTTCAGATGACATAGTGATTTCCATTCACCAAAAAGATTAAATACAGATAAAAAGTGGAAATGAACAAAGTATTACATCTTCTACATGGCATACTTGTCTAGCAACTGACAATATTCTTGGCTGAGCTAATACTTCTTTAAACAATATATATATATATAGAGAGAGATGAGGGGAGAGAGTATAATTCATTTTGAAGAAGGTACTTAACCTTTTCGTGGAAGGGGACATACACATATATTTTTTCCCTACAATTTTAATTGGGCTTAATATTAGTAATTATAGGCTGCCTTAAAAACAATGATAAATACCTAGTGGCTATTCATTATCAATTGGAAGATAACAAAACATTTTTTTAACATTAAACTGGCTTCTATACGATTAAATACCCATGAATTAAAAATTGTTAAAACTGCATATAAATATGCATGAACTTTGACTTTTTCACTGAATGATTTAGCAAGCATTTCTGAATTTATTCAAACTATTTACAAACTGTAATAAATATATATTTCATGCTTAGGAGATTTAAAACATTTACTTCACTACTCTTTCAGAAAATGATGGAGTTAAGTTATATTGAAGGAAATCAATAATATAAAATAACTTCTATAGAATAATTAAATATTCCACCAGAAATTAATGTTTTATTGATATAAATTTTAAAACTAAAGAATAGTTTAAATTTAAAAAATATTTGAAACAATATAAATCATGAAATTGATTTTTTTAAGAAAAGAAATAAAAACAATATAAAAAGATGAAAAACATAAAAAAAAAAGATGATAAAATATATAAAAGTTCTATACAATGTTTCAAAACAAAGAAAAAACGGCAAGTCAATTGCATAGTCAAAGAAGCGCATTTCAAATTGTATAAAGTATATAAAAATGAAAATAAGCACCAAAAATATTGCACACATAAAAAGAAAAATCTATCATTAAAAAAAAAAAAAAAAAAATGTTTGCTTTTAGGTTTTGAAGTAATTAAAAAATATCACAGAAAATTATTACATTTCCACAAAGTAAGGCCAATTCATTCTCACAAATCTCCAAGTCAACAAGCGTCCAATAGTGTTACGAGCTGCTACCCCAATTACTGATGCAGTGTCTTGAGGTCGAACCTTATCTCGATCTAAAGAATAATTTAAATACCTAAAAGAGAAAAAAATACCATTCATCATGCAATTTATATCAAAATTTCAATACATTTTGTTGAAATTTAGGAAACTTCTTTAGGCTTACATTTTGTGTCAGAAATTTCCCAAAGCTTTATATAATAATTTTATCCATTAATTTTATATAAATATAGCATTAAAAAGATAAAGTTTATAACTCAGACAATAATACAATATAATAGACATCTTAATATAATTACCTCTTTTTAAGTTAATTTTGTCTTATTTCTAAAAATACGTGACTTCTACGAAAAATATGCTATTCTCATTTTTAGAAATAAGAGATTTCTCATGCTCAGATTAGATAATTTTTATCAATAATAATTCTTTGAAATAACTCAAACTTCAAAAATTGCTTTAAAAACAGAAGCAACAAATTTTAAAACAACACATTTTTTTTTTTTTTGCTGATAATATATTAATAAGAATCTACTAGATTCATTATAAATTTGTTTATAAACCACAATAACTATTAATATTAACAAATAATGGAATAACTATACAAATAATAAAAATTATAAAACAAAATTCTGAATAATACCAACAATATCATTTATTTTGCATTAAAATAACAAATATGCTTAATAATGTTGTTATATATATCTAAATTTATTAAATGTTAAACATTTATAACAATAAACATTTTTTTCCTTGATTTTTCCAAATTAAAAAAAGAATCTGCAAAGTATTTTTGTGTAGAAATGAAATTATTTTTGTCTAGCAGTGAGAATATTTAAATACACATGCTTTATCACAATGTGACATACTTCTGATATGAAAATATGGAGTATATCTTTTTTATAATTCTATGTGAATTTGTCAAGGATATATTCAACATTAAAATTATTATGAGCCAATTTATTAAATTAAATAAAAGTATAGTAACCTTTTGTTAATCCAGCACATGTAGGATCGTGTCCGTGTTGAATTGTTCAGAGCAAATATAGTTTTAAGGAGATTATCAAAGATAAAGCACTTTAGATAAAGATTTAAATTATCTTTTTTTTTTAAATCATAAATTGTTAAAGAACCAATATTGAAGTAATTCATTATGAAGTTTCAGTTTTTTTTTTCTCTAAACTATTAATTATCAGTAATTTTTACTGTAAGCTATGAGTCACATGCTTATGCTTATTAGGACTTTAAGAACACTTGTTAGATGTTGAGAGCATTTTCTGTACACTATACTGTATACATAGTTGCACTATTGTTCAAACATGATATGTAACTAATTAGATAACAAGGAAACATTTTACTGAAAGCAAGACTGACAGTTATGATAAACACTGAAGAAAAAATGCAGTAGTGTATTCCCATCTGGAGATCAAGGTCAATAAATGCCCAGAACCATACAAAAAAAAAAAAAAAAAAAAAAATATGAAAGCACATGCTCAATCAGTGCCTCGCAATTTTTATGGAATGTCCCGAACTACAGAATGCAAGATTAAACAGAGGTTACCGTAAAATGCAAAATCAATTGTTCCAACTAAATCCCTTTAAAACCCAAACATTGCAATGATAGATAAACTCCTTACTGAGATAGTCTCCACATATCTTCTGTATAACCTAAAGCAGTCAATAACAATCGCTTTTCAGAAGGTACTTGTGTCTCTTGGATATTGCTGCCAGCAAAACTGCCATTCCTCACTGCCACCAAATTTCACACACCACTACTGTAGACTACACTACGTAAATTAGAGCTACCCTGTATACACAATTATCCATTTTTTAATAGAAACACATATGTAATCATTACAAAAAATATAAAAATAACAATATAAAAATACAATATATACTACAATCAATAAAAAGTTACATTAAATTTATGATATTAAATATTTAATAAATTAAATAACTTTAATTTAATTTCTCAAAAAATTTTAAATTTTATGACATTAATTTTAATAATCACATGCAGTTGGATTAATCTCATTTATTTTGGTGGTTGACAGAAGACAAAAAATAAGATAAAATAAGAATAAATTTAATGTGATATATATTGATGATAACTGAACAATTATTTTTATTTAGCAAAAATACATAAATTAAATAGCAATTTGTAATGAATACAGAAATAAAATACTTGATGTACTAACAATTAAATAATCATGAATTAGTGACAAATATAGTTATTGTACCTTTGAAATTAAGCAATTAATTACAAACTAATACAAACTGATATCACTAAAAGGAACAAAATAATAATTTTTTTAAAGATAATGGTAATAAGATGACAATTAGGTAAAAAATAAAATAATTAATAACAGAAATGATAAAATTTTAACAATAAATAGATTAAGAACATATTAAAATATTTTTTAATTAAGCCTGAATCAATTTTAGAAAACTAATTCCATATTAGAACAACAATTTTTAAATTAAAAATGCAGTATATAATTGAGTATATGAAATGAAAAAAAGATTAAATTCATTGCTGACTTTTCAAACAGTTCTAAGTGCACATAAGTAAATACATATTCTAAGTATTTATAAATTAATAAGTATAATTTATATTGAAATAAAAAAATTGCTTATAAGCATTTGTTAGAATAATAACTACTTATATAAACATTTAAATCTAATAAATATTTTGAAAATAAAGTACTTATAGATAAGAAATTACACCTATTTCATTTGTACAGTTAAAAATTTATGGATATGCAGCATTTTTTTTTGTAGACAACAATTAAAATGTTTTTTAAGCCCTGTGTGAGATTGCGATTGTTCTGTGTGATGATACTCTGATTGATTGAATTCTGAGTGAAAAGTATCCGAAATTGTTAAAAATCAATTTATTCATTCAAAATTTAATATGTTGCTTTCAAAGTAGGTCCCTCGAATGCAAAACAACTATAATATTGACTGATGCAATCCTCCCTGCATTTTTTTGTAGGCCCAATAAGGTATTCAGTTTCTTCAACAAATTTTCTTTTATAGCCTCAATTAAGAGAAAACACCTTTCTCGAAGTAGTAATTTTAACTTTGGGGACAAGAAAAAGTAATCTGGTACCATATTCGTGAATATGTTGCTTAGTTGATGACATTTGTCTAATTTTTTTGAGGACAAAAACTCATGACCTCAGCTTCAAAATTCTCATGTCTTTATTGATCAGTTTCCAATGTCCCCCTTTAAATGGAATTTTTTTGGTACTAGTTGTGTTGTGATGTGTTTCATGACCAAAATATTAGTCATAATACTATAAACAGACTTAATAGATACATTTGCATCTTGAACCAATTCTTAAAGACTTGTTTCACAATTTTGGACCACGAACTTCTCGATTTTGTCATAAAGTAGCCAGTTAAAGGTTGATCAAAAAGAGACATCAATTATCACTTCTTGGCCTTCTTTAAATGCTTTATAAAATACATATGCTTGTATTTTTTGGCATGCGCAATTTACTGCAGGCCTTCTGCAACATTTTTTAAGATTCAGCACACAAAATTTCATTTGAAACCCCGAAGTTAAGGCAAATTCTTTATTCAACTAATTTTTCTATTGTAAACATTTCAGCATTCAAAATGTTTGCTTACAAAAACAGCTGTTATAAATCCATTGATTGGAAGACCTGCATTAAATTTCATGTGGTAACTCAGTACGTGGCCATAAATTTAAAAAAATATATATATATATCTTTTACACTAGTGTTTTAAATTATAAATTTTAGATACTTTTACACAGAATATGTACAAAAATTCAACTGAAACTGTATAAAATGTTTTAGATTTAAAAACAGAAATAAAAATAAAATTCACAAAACAAAAATTAGAAATTAAAATTAAATTGGAACTCAGTAAAACAAAATTAGATCCGAGAAATTTTTGAAATATTGTTACTTTAAAAGGCTATTTGAATTAATTACCTGACATTAAGATGCATCAAGTTTTGGAAAGTCAATTTTGCTTTAGTAATAGTTTCTTCATCACCAAATCTAATCAGCACTCGAAGAAGAGCTGATCGTAATTTTCTAAAAGAAAACAATTTTTAAACTTAAGATTTGTGCATAAATTACAAAAGTAATTGCTGTAATTTTCATTTTATGATGCTAAAAAATCTCAAAATTTTGAGATGAGGATAAATAGGAATTGAACTTTTTAAAGAAATTTCATGAAAATAAATTCTCCAAGCACTATTACCTAAAAATTTATTAAAACTTTATATGACAGAAAAATAAGCAATCTGTTTAATACAGAGAAAGACACATAACATTTGTAGACCAAGCAAGACAGCTAGATTATTTACCAAATTAGACATATTTTAGCATGTATCATATATTAAAGAGTACTAGTGGATGGAAAAGGTCTAGAATGAAGTTAAAGATAAGATCTAAAAATGTTTTACATAAGGCCAAATTAAAAATACAACTATGATTAATATTTTCATCTTTCTAGCAAATATAATTACAAACCATTGCAAACATGAAATTTCTTTTCATTTCAATAATAGTCATTAAATAAATGCATACCTTGTTTTTACATTACATCAAATTTATAACAAAAACTTTTTAAAATCCTTTTAGCATCAGAAAAAAAATAAATAAAACTGTAGCATGAAATAAATAATAATATTTTGAGGAAAATTTAGGACTATTTTTTGACATATATTCAAATGCAATTTTATGTAAATTAATTTTAATAAAATTACATATATTGGTAATATGAAAGAAAAAAGAAAACTTAAGATTTTTCATGCAATATAAGTTGCAGCATCAAAAATAGATAAAGTAATGCAATTTAATGAGAAAGTTAAGGAAGGGTTAAATCTATTCATGAATTAAAAGGGATTTAACATGCACACAAACACTAAAAGTACGTCAAATATACTATTTACTGAAATCAAGAAATGCTACATTATATTTAGTCATACTACAAAACACTATAATTTTCCAGTTGTAAGAATTGATTAACAATATATACAAGTTAATTTTTATCCATATTTTGCAGTAAAATATATTTTTAGTCAAATGTTTATAAAAGCTCAATGAATTCAAGCAGCATGCATTAAAAGAAAATATACTTTTTTAAATGGTCTCCTTCATCAGTCCATCCAAGTTTAACGGCAACAGGCTTCATCAAATTTCTCACATATTTCTAAAATAAAATCAAAGGATAAATCCATTTTTATTTTGTATGATAAACCATAAAATCTATGTACAATGTATAATTATATTATTTATAAATAAGTTATTATTTTAGATTAAATTTAACAGAAACATGATTCAGAATTTTTAAAATAATCAGTGCAAAAAACTTAAAAATACAAAATTATAAATTTTTATAAAATTATCTATTAAAATATTTCAGTATGAGAACAGAAAATAAATTAATAATTACAAATAACACATTATAAAATTACAATGACTGTACTGGAAAATATTTTTAAATGTTTTAGGCATTCAAGATATACAATAGTTTTAATAAATGTAGTTATATATTGCTTATTTTCTATTTTAAATAATAATATGCATAAAAGCGTTTAATATATATATCAGCATATTAGCATCATATTAATATAATAAAATTACTACATCTTTAAAATTATTAACTTCTTTGTCTTTATCCCAACTTTATACTTAAAAAAATTAATGACAGTTACTTTTCTAAATTAAATCAGACGATTTTTATTAAATATATTTTAAAATAAACATCTTGGTAAAAATCATTAAATATTTTTAAAATAACATAACTAATTTTACAAATAAGAATTAAAAAAAGTCTTACACTAATTCAACTATTAAATAAGGACTTTTGTAACTTACATGAAATAATGACAATGCAGGACTTTCTTGCATTAATACATCTAAGACTTCAAAATGCAATATAGCAGTTTCCCATGGAACATAGTCATCTTCTTTTCTAAATAACGAGTTAAGTTGAAAGCTAGTCCGCTATCTAAAATGCCAACTCTGAAATTGCAATTATAACTTTGTTAACTTGAAAATGTTGATAAAAATAATTATAAATTTTATGTGGTGATAAATAATTAATTAGATTCCCATTTACATAAAATAATTGAAATTTTTTTATTTGCCTTGAAAAAAAATTATACCATTTTCTAAGCAAGTTATTTATTAAATATTATAAGAAATTATCACTATTTTTTTTTTTTTTTTTTTTTTGCATTCTTTCGCTTGCTAAATTTTGTTGTTGTTGCTTATCCCCTTGATTTAGAATCCTAAACAAGTCCAGTAGATCATGCTGCATCAATAGATCGAAAACGGTCCTCCCCCTCATTCAACAGTTGGCTCACAGAGGCACCAATACAATCGATGAGATGAGAGAGAGGCGCGATGGCCGAACAATGACAAAGGGTATATGTCTTCTTGTCTCCATTGAAGGTCAAACTCTTAGTATGGCCAATCCTTAGGCCAGCTAAAGCCATTTGAGCAGATCTAGGACAGGAGCACTGCAGGGACATACCAGGATATTTGGCGGCGTACCAGTGTGAGCTGGCACATTCAGTGTTTTCGGTGGCAATCAAGATTTGACGCGTTTGGGGCCCAAAACATCTTTAAAACGGAATTTTGAAATTTCAACATCATCAGCAAGGTCTCTACTTGTAAATCGGTGTTTTGCAAGCAGCAAATTTTTAATTTTTGGACGTGAGCATTGTCTGTCGAGGTTGACCAGAACCCTCTTCATCTTCAACACATTCTCTGCCTTCTGTGAACTGTTTATGCCATTTCTAAACATTTCTTTCCGATGTAGGAATGCTCACCAAATGCCTTCTGCACCATTCTATACGTTTCCGTTAACAAAATTTAATGCAAGTTCTTTGGTCAATTAATTTTGACATTTCAAAAAATCGCCGGGATCAGTTTTAGCGTCTCACAAAGGCAAAGCTTAACTCAAACACTAGTGAATATTTTGATGTCAAATTTCACACAGATGTCATGGACAGTGCCAGCAACTTCCATAAGCCCCGAAAATTTTAAATTGAAAATTGGTCTTACTTTTGAAACAGTATTATACTTGTAAAGTTCAGAGTGAAAAATAGAAAAAGAAAATTATTTAAATAAATTCTCTAAGTTGTATCATGTTTGGTAAATTATGTAATCAACTGTTCATTTCTATAACTAATAATTACCTAGCTAATGTAAGAGCATCATCCAAAAGGTTGGCCCGGTCTGCAGGTTTAAAAACCTAGAAAATACGTAAGAAAAAAATGCAGCAAGAAATAATACGAAATTAACTCATAACAAAATATAAAAAATTAATTAGTAACATATTTTGCATTTATAAGTAATTCTATTATGATAAATTATATAAAATTAAAAATAATAAATGAAAGATTTTATCTCTCTGTTTTTAAATTTAAGTTGAAAAAAAATGAAGAAAATTACATAATAACTATTTGAATTTAGATTGATTAGAAAATGTTATAAGGAAAATCTATTTTTAATTTAAAAAAATTTTTTAAAAGTTATATCAAAATTAGAAATAAAATATTATTTGTATTTAGCTATTATCAAGTAAAATACTGAGCATTGTTTATTATTAGCATAAGTTAATCTTAGAAAACAAACTTACATTATGGTTAGTGTGAAGTAAATTAATTAAAGTATTCCACAGCCCATTATCATACATAACTCTATAGAATCCAGTTTGATTAACATTTAACTTCAACCACTTTGCCCGTGCAGGAAAAAGAAATTCCCCTGTAAAAATTTACTTTTTATAGTTAAGCAAATAACATTGAAAAATTTTAATAAATTTAACAGAAGCTGTTGCATAGCTATTAAACCATAGGTGAAAAGTTGGATTCAAACACTTTTGAACAAGTGGTTTAAAAATCCGGCAACTGATTTAACTGACTTTTTAATTTGCCTGATATGAATGCAAGAAATGTTCTTGCTATTTTACTGACCTACTATCTTTAAAAATATATTAAATGAATTTCACTCCAATTACTAGCAAGGGGAAATCAGGTATAAAAATCTGATTTCTAATTCTTTTATAAATATTTTCATTTTTTCAAAAAATCTTAGAATTAATGTTAAAATGAAATATTAAAGAGACAATTCAATTATTTCCTTTTTATCTATAATCAAGAATGAAAGAAGATCTTATAAAAGTTATTCTACTGTTAAGAACAAAAAAGATTTAATGTATTACAAATATAGCATCTTTGTGATAAAAATGTGTAATTTCCTTTTTGCTTGTCTTAAGCTATTCTATAATTTTTGGTATTGATATTTTAATAGCGAATATGTATTTCTTGTAAAAACTTTAGAGTACAAGAATGTCTCTTAAGCATATACTACAAATTTAAAGTTGTAAAAAATAATTTGTCATGAAAAAATTGTTTTCGTATATGTACAAGTTCAATAAACATTATTGAATTTATTAAAAAAAAAAATATTCTAAATACATTATTAAAGATCACAGTACATAAAATTACAGGAAAGTGTTCGGGGTCTGGATAAAAAAAAAATCGGATTCAGAAGTCAAATATTTTGACAAACATCCCTGCAATAAGTTAAAATAATAAGGGGGAAAAAAAACCCTCTTAAATTTAAACTCATATTTTATAATCATAAATAGTTTTGAAAGTAATGAATTCTCATTTCATTCATAAAATTTCATTAAGGTAGATATATCATTTATAAAATAATTCCCACAGCCACAGCATATTTATAATGGGAAAATGAATTAAAAACTTATTTTCAGATCAAAGATCCTAAATACGATGATCTGAAAATTTAATACACAAAAAAAACTAAGTGTAGAAATAGAAGATAATATGGCTGTATGTTTCTTATTCTTGTATGTATGTGTGTGTATGCATACATATAAATAAATAAATTATGTATATACACATTCACACATTATATATAAATATTTAACATGATTATCAAGGAATATACAATCCTAGATTATTATCATACAAGTTCATTAAATGTCATTTTTATCCGTAGAAAATGAAATTAGTTTCATACTGTAATGTATTATGCAGGTTTCTCCTCTATTTCTGTGTGTTATACTTTCTTATTATACTGTTGTCATATTTTCATACTACTGAACAATTTAATCAACTTTCTCATTTTTTCATTTTATTTTAGCTTTATGGTTGAGCACATTTCTTATTCACACAGGCAATAACAATTCACACTCATAAAATCTTAATTAAGCATATGTGTATATATATACCTTTTTTTTATAATTAATTAAAAAGATTTAATTGCTAAACAAACACTAATCTATAATGAAAAACTGAACTGCAGAAAAGTAGAGCTTACCATCAGTCATATTAAGCCAGAACGTGTGAGTAACAGGGTCGCCATCTGTAATGTAAGTGACAGGAACAAACCATTTGTAACCATAAGGAGACAGATCAGACGGCTTTGCGTCATCATACTCAGGAGGAGTAAGAAGAAATCTCTGCTGCTTGATTCTCACAATACGATGTTTCAGAGTTACAGTTAACAGTGGATAACCTTTTGGCGAGTCCATGTGTCTAAAATTTTGGACACATTTAAGTGTGATGTTGTTAGAGATACCTAAAAGGTATAAGACAACAATGTCAAAAGTTAAACATTTTTAAAAGGCCAATATACATATGCATGCAATATGACCCTATAAAGTTTTTTTCTATACCTTATGGAAACAGACACAGTGCAATTCTCATCTTATTTTTGCAGTACTTCTCATATAAATTAACACTAGAAAAATTTGACGAAACTATCATAACATTTAAACATAGTTTTTCTTATTTTAAACTTAATGGTGGAATATATCATTAGCATATTAGTAAATTTCACATAGGGAGAGAAGGACAACTACATTAAGAAAACTTGCTTCATTTATCAACTCTAGAGACTGAAGTAGAGCATCTTAAGTGGAAATGTCAATAACAAATGAATTATTTAGAAATCTTTTGTTTACTTGAAATGACAGACTGCTGCATTAGAGAGATGAAGGATTTTTAGAGAGAGAAACACAATGCATCCAATTACAATTTGATTTCTTTCTCACATAGACTTTTCAACAAAATAAAAGTACAGTTTACCTATAAAAGCAATTTGCTTACATTCAAAAAAAAAAAAAAAAAAAAAAAAAGTGCAATTCATTCACAAACAAAATTGCAGAGATAAAAATGACAAGAAAAATTGTGTAAATAATGTGAATGAATTTTAAAGAAATAACATAGTAATGGAGAGCTATGGAATGTTCTAATTATTAGATCTATTATCCAGAATTACAAGATTTTGAGACTTTCTATGTTTTTATTAATTATTTTACACTAAATGTTTTGTGTGTAGTCAATTAGAAGCATCACCTATTATCCCTGCCTAATTTATTGAGAGGTTACAAAAATTATCAACTTTGTAGTTCTTTTTATATTTATCTTTATATAGTGTTTAATTGGAAAATTTCTACAAAGTAAAATCGTTTTTCAAAGGAAAAGTTTTGTTACCTAATAATTTTGACTACTAAATATTTAAGAATAACAATTAAGCAATTGGGTTCCTAATAAGAAATTTTAAAATATATTACATTACCTCTGAAACATAAGAATAATGAACTTTGTAATTAAATGATAATATATGAACATTTATATGATACCTGTGTAAAAGCATCCCACAAATCTGCAGTACGAGCATTCTTGAATCTATATTTATTTAAATAAGTGGTCAAACCTTTCTTCAGAGTTTCAGTTCCCAGAAAATTTTCTAGCATGTACAAAATTGCTGCTCCCTGAAAGGAAAAACAAATTATATTACATATTTTCAGAAAAAAGTTACAAATTAAACAATAATTATAAAAGCCCTAAACAAGCATTATTATTGGTGTCATGATATCATGCATGAACTTCTTTCAGTATTCAATTATAAGATAACTAATTATACCGAAAAATAAATAATGAAAGTAGTCCTTTAATTGAATTATTTAATTTGATGCAAGTCTAACAAGCATTATCCATTAACAAGATTTATAAAATGGCTTTTGAATCATGAATAACACTTGTCACTTTATTAATGTTAAATGCATACTCATAATATTTCAATCTTGAACCCCTTAAATTACAAAAGTCCTAGTGTTCTTGTCTGAATGGATTTTTTTAGCTGTAAGGAATATGCTTTATCTATCTGAATATGTGATATAATTTATTTTAATCATATCATTAAAAACATTTCCATATCAAAAATTGACCCTTCACTAGCATTACTTATTTATTTTGTTGAAAAGTATTTTGAATTACTTAATTTGATTGTTGAATTCAATTGAATGTTCTTGCTATTTTATTGACTTTATTTGTAATATATTAAAGGATTTTCATTCTAATAACCAGAGGTGAGAAATTGGAGTCAGGCATTTTTAAAGGAGCCAGGATTATAATCAGGAGTAGCTTTAAAAATCTAACTTCCGACACTTTTATAAAATTTTATATTTTTCAAAAATTCTTGAAATTAATGTTAAATGAAGTGTTAAGGAGGCAATTCAATCGTATCCTTCAATAATATAACCAGTAACAAAAACTATATCTGCTTTAACAGTATAGCAAGTATTGAGAAACTTTCTCAGCACTGAGCCTTATAAAAAGCCATTTTGAACCAATAATGAAAGATGATCTCATAGAATGTATTCTATTATTAAGAACAATCTGATTTAATGTATTACAAATATGGCATCTTTGATATTAAAATGTACAATTATCTTTTACTTGACTTAAGCTATTCTATAACAATTTCATATTGATATTTTTATAGGATATATGCATTTTTGTAAGCAAATTTTAGAGTATAAGAATGTCTCTTAAGTTAGAGTGAATACTACACCTTGGAAGTTGTAAAAAATACTTTGTTAAGTAAAAAATGTGTTTATAGATATATAAGTTAGTTGAATTTATTTCACAATTCCGTTAATTTCATTAGTAAAGAATATATTACATTAAAGAGCCACTAGTCTGAATAAAAAATACAACACAGGAGTCAAATTTTTGGCCAACTCCCCAGACCTGCAAATAACTAAATATAAAATTCCTTCTCATTCTTTCTAACATTAGAATTTTTATGAGTAATTTTATTTCTTTTACTAAACATAATCAATTGTAATAAGACAAAAAAATTGTAATGATAGAAATAATAATTTGAAAAGAAAGAATATTAAAAATTTGTTGATAAGCAACTAAGATAATAAAATTTGTAAAAAGTTAGAAGTATTGGAATCATGCCACACTACTAATTCAGGCCATAATGCCATACTACATACTTTCAAACTTTGTGATATATTTTCAATAATATGATGCATGTATAAATATATCACTTGCAAATTTAAATTTTAAAAAATTGAATAAAAATTTGGATTATAAATGCAACTCTGTCATAAGTTGAGGCAATAATAAAAAATAAAACAAAATTACTTAAAATTTAACAAAATAAGTCAAATAAGGAATTATATGAGAATAATTTAAGAATTTTGTTAATCATTGAATTTATTAATATATGTTTATTTGCATTTTTATCCTTGTATTTTCTATGATAAAGGGATTCATAAAAAGAACTGAAGGATTGATAAAAGGGTTTGCACTCGTAAGCATTCAAGTTATTATTTTTTAAAATTAATTGAACTGAATTTTAACTAGTAAAATATATACATATATATAACAAACTTAATTACAAAATATTTAGATAATACTTGAATCAAATCATTACTAAATTATAACTTTTTGGAACTTTAAATGTACATCAAAATTTTTTTTTTACTTTTTTTATAGGAGATGAAATCAAATATAGCATCTATCTCCTCAGGATTATCAACGTCTGTCATAACAGGATGCGAACTTTCTAATCCATCTAAAGACATAGCATCTTGACTTGTGCTCACAATGAATTGATCCATCTGCAAAAAGAATATAAACTTGTATTTTACACAATATAACATGTGGAAAAAAAAGGTTTATAAAACTAATGCAAAATTTTTTAAAAAATGCCAATGCCTAAGCTAAACAGCTTATTTATTTTTCTGGGAGATTATATGGTCATAAGCTAATTTAATTTTCATTACAAAGAGAAACGTTGGGAATGCAAATAAACTACAAAATATAATACTGACCATTCTCCATCCGGGTTCTACATGATTGGTTCCAAGATATTCAACAAAGCTAGCAAATCCCTCATTTAACCACAGGTCACTCCACCACTGCATTGTTACTAGGTTGCCAAACCACTGAAAATTTTTTTTTTTAATTATCAGTCGACATTCATTAAATGTTTTAATATCAAAAATGAATACAGCATTATTTGAAGAAAATCTACAAATTTTCACAAATAATTTAATAACATTAAAATGAAATATTTCTTGAAAAGGTTTTTATGGTAAAAAGTATAAAAGAAAGCTTAAGTTTTCTTATAAACATTAGTTCACTATATGATTTATTAGATGGAGTGCATTGATGACTTATTACAGTATAAACACAAAACTGTATTTCATAATATAATGTAATTATATGCAATACTCATAGCAATATACATTTTAAAGATAGTGTCTTATATTTTTTTCCATTTGTTTTAATAAAAATAAATACTAAAACTGAAGCAAATACACAACACAAAACAAGAAAAACATATTTCTGTAAGATTGTAAGCTTCCTTTTTAAAAGTTACCAAAAGAAATTATACCATAATTTGGAATCAAAGCATTTTTTTTTTTTTTTCTGTATTTATTTCTCCTAAGTATTTGCAATATTTAAAAATGAAATGTTAGGTATTTTCAACAATTTTAAAAAATAAAAATTCAATCAAACGAACAACATAAAGATATGAAAAAACAAACAAGTCCTAGCATTTGTAATGAAGCAATTTTTTTAACTAAGGAAAACTTAATTTTCTGCTAGCAGTATTGGATGTATAGTTGAGATAATTTTAATGTAATAGGTGCTATAAAAATGGCAAATTTGAGATTTAAGTTCTTGGTATATACAATAAAACGAATTATTTAAACTAAGATTAAAATAACCAAAACGTTACTTTATCATATAAAAATATACAAAATTTTTAAAATTAGGAATATTTGTTAAAAAATTAAATTTATAGAGTATACAAGTGATGTCAATGCTATACTAGCAAAAAAAATTTTGACAGCACTAGATGGGCCCCTCCCCTTTCCCATCAGAACAAAAAAAAAACCTTTAAATAATTTATATTGCCACTTCTTTTTTACAGAAAAATTCTTTCAAATAGAAATGTGATAGTTGTATTTTTAAATTTCTTATTTAAATAATTGTCGAAAAGAAATCCATTTTTCTTACTTGATGAGCTAATTCATGAGCAATTACAGTAGCTACATGTTCTTTGCTCTCACTTGATGTCTCCCTTGGGTTATATAAAACAGTTGTCATACGATAGGTTACCAGTCCCCAGTTTTCCATAGCTCCAGGTCCAAAATCAGGAATAGCAATCATATCTAAAGGAAATATGATTAATGACATTAAATATCAAACCTTTTAAAATGCCCGAAAATATTAGTTTAATTTGTTTATTAGTATATTTAGTTTTATCTTGATATTGTATTTTCTAAATTTTCTACCTCTTATACTTTATTATAAATATTAATAATTATTATTACTGTTACAAAAAACTGCTGCTGAAAAATAATTTAATTCCACTGAAGAACCTTAAAACTACAAAAATAAAGCATACCTAATTTCGGCAAAGGATAACTGATGTTAAAAAACTGTTGAAAGAAATGGAGAACATTGACAGCAGTATCAAGTGCATACTGTGCTTGATTTAATTGTTCTGAGGAACAAGAACTCTTACCTAAAAAAATGCTTACAATATATTACTGAACAAAACAATTAAACATAAGCATCCATTCAAGTTATTATGATTGATCAGATACTGTATAACATAGACACTCAAACAGATACATGCAGAGATGCCAATATTAGGCCAGACTTTTCAGTAGTACTTAAGAATAATTTTTCATAGTTTTCAATGTTTGTCACTAACTTTCTACCTTATTTAAACAACTAAAAACATGTCACAAAAGTAGCCTTTGCAACTGCAGCTGCAATTCCTATCATTATCAAGTAATGTAGCAATTTTAACAATTTCATGAAGTTTTCATTAAAATATAATTAATTTAGAGATCATTTAAATAGCAGTACATATACTTAAAGTTGTTTGTTAAAAAAATTCTACATTTAATAATAGTTATTTATTACAAATTAGAATAACACAGGAAAAAAAAAAATTATATATTTTTTAAATACATAACACACAGCATTTTGAACTAAAAATATAGGCAATGTAAATACAAAATACTTCATGAAAACTTATCATTAAAAACTCACATATATCATTACTAAACCTATTCATTAGATTCTATCTCCTTTAAACAAAAAAAAAAAACATACTAATAGGGTTGGTATTTTTTTTTTTTTTTTTTTTTTGACAACAAAAAAAAAATATAATAGCAATAATATATTTATTTGTGCATATTATGGGATAAAATAGATTGTGCTTAATTATTAAAAAAAATTGTATAAATTTTTCTGCGAAAGCTAAGAGCTATTTTTTTCAAAGTCAAAGTTTTTAACAGTTGAAAAGTAACATACAAAAATGTTTTTTTTTTTTTAAATTTCTGTAGAAGTTAAAAAATCGGAAATCTTTATTATTTTCTATAAAAGTTATGAAGAATCTGTAATAATTGGTATATTTGTATATGATAACATACTAACGATACAGAATTTTTATAAACGTTAGCAAATAGTTAATGCATGAATAACAAATAGTAAAGAATATTTTTTAAAAAATTTGAAATAATTCCTGGAGTTTATTTAAGTAAAATCAAGTTATTAAATTTATATAGAATTTTTTTTTTTAATTCTTCAAATGTATTGCTGAATATACAGCTTTTCAGAAATAAATGAATATAATGTTGCAAAATATATTTATTTACTACCATAAGACAAATGTTATTTCTAGATTTTTTTTTCCCCATGTTCCAACTGAGATACACACACGATATTGCAATGATCTAAACATTATATGCATCTTATAATATTGCAAGAATTTAGATAAATATAAAAGCCTTCTAAAAATAAGCTATTACATTACAAAGCTTAATTTCACATTTGTACCATGCCAATCTTATTGGATATTTAATTACAGCTCTTGCAATCAAAGCACTAATTAGTCTGAAAAAAAAAAGCACAGTAGTGAAATTACATTAATAATTTATAACTAAAATACTCACATTAATACCATCTGACTCATTTTCTCTAATGCTTTGAAGTCACAAACTACAAAAGCAACTAAATAAGTGCTCATCTTCAGTGTCTTATCAAAAACAGTTATAGATAAACCATTTCCATAAGGCGAAGTATGCAACATCTCCGAATTAAAGTATGCACTGAAATATTCTTCATGTACTACAGTCAACTGAAAAGTTGCCTTCATAGCAGGTTCATCAAAACATGGAAATGCAGCTCGAGCAAGAGTGGGTTGAAAGTGTGTTGTTGCAAGATATCTTAGATAAGAAAAATTAAAATATTATTCATTGGTTTTAATATGTCTCTTACATTTAAAATAAAAATAGAAAAAAAATATTACAAAAAAAATATTAAATTACAAATTTTTTTGTATTATTTTCTGAAGTACAGTCAAGAAAATTAATAGAATCATTTATTTATTATTATCATTTATTGCTTAGAAATCCATACCACAATATAGTTTTTCACCCAGAACTTATTGTTATAGAAGAAGCCTTCAACCTTGTTTTGGAATCTGGTGTACCTCATGTATGGATTTTAACTGATAGCAAAAGCTTTATCCAATTCCCTGAGGGATTGGCCAAGCATCCTGATAAATTGGGGCAGAATATTACTGTCAACTTGGTTGCTTTGGCCCAGGATGGCTCTGTGTGTTTGCAGTGGATTCCCTCCGTGTCCTGGGTATATATGGAAATGAAGTTGCTGATCTGTTGCTGAGGAGGATAGAAAACTTCACGCTGCTCCTTCCTCCTATCTACGAGCTTCTAAAGCACATTCCCTATTTCTGGCCAAAGCTAATAATGCTTGGAAAATTCCACTCAAGGACTGAGGTATGCTGCCAAGTACCCTGTATTGTCCAGTGCACTTCCCAAGATTTGCCTTTCAGACTGCTTTAACTAGGCTAAGGAGTTAATACAAATGAATTTAACTTTCAACAGAAGTGTGTAGATTTATGCCTATTGCTACTGCTCAGACATATCTTCAGAATAAAAATTCATAATAACAAAACTTCCACAATAATCAAACATGTTCTTTTATGGCCTTGAAAACATTTGAGATAATTTGAAATTACAAATTAAAAATACAAAATGTGTTACATGTCATTTTATTTCAAAAGAATTTTCAATTTAAATGCAAATATTTATTATTTTAAATTAGAATATAATATAAAAAGCTATGATATTTAATCTGCTACAATCTTGAATCTAAATTTCAAATGATAGATTTTAAAAGAATAAAAAATTATTTTATACTATGAAGAATGACACCTTAGGGAAGCATGAACATAGTAATGTAAGAGGCATGAAATATTTTTTAAAGATAAGATAAGTCTGTCCTGAATAAAATATAAAAATAGGTAAAAAAAAAAAAAAAAAAAAAGAACTAAATATTGAAGCTAAATTACAACAATTTTCATTAACTGAATGCCAACAATTTTTCTTTAACCATAAAAGTGCAAAGAATTTGTGTGAGGAAGAAGAAATTTAGAGAAACAGCACAAATAAATAAAACAACTTACTAATATCATTTTTTATACTCTATTAGAGTACAAAATTAATTCCATAAATCCTAACAAATTTTAATAAACCTGAAAAGAGAATTTCTAAGTTTAAAAAGTATTTTTATTTTTCTGCATTAACATCTATGAAATTAAAATATCATTCAAAGAAATAAGTTTCAGTTCCTTTTGTCAGTGGGGCACCACATCAAAATGTGAGTGAATACAGCATGGATTTAAACCTTTACCACAAATCACATCCAACATCATGATTTGCTACATTAAGATTGCTGATGATTTGGCATCATTTTTACTTTTCACATGGAGTAGTAGACGGCAAATGAAAAGTACCCAGGTTTTGTTACATTTATAATAAAATCTCCCAGTTTATATTTTGTCCAATTCAAAATAAAATCTGATTAAAAATCAAAATCACAACTATTTTAACAAAGAAAATGGATAGAGAAAAAAAGACTGATGCTTTGGAAGTGAGTACTAATATATTCTGGGTTAGAAATTTGAGAGACTGAGATTATCGAATTTCAATACAATAAACAATTTAGCTAAACATAATGCTGAATATGCAATAAAAGTAAAAATCAATGTGAAAGTTACAGAAGATCTATAAAATAGACACATTTTAATTCTATTAGAATTTTTTTTTATCTTTCAGAAAACTGTCACTGTAACTATAATTATTGAATATAAACCTATTAAAGCATTCCTCTTACAGGATATTTCTGGAAAATGAAACATTATTTTTATAATTTTTCAATTTATTGTTTAAAAACTTTTAGGTGATTTTTGTTAACAGCATTATATAATAAATTAGTACAGCATTTTATTAAGTTAAGCAGAGTTAAGTTAAGAAGTATAATTTTTTGATCAAGAAATAAAAATTGTTTAAAAGAGAATCTTGCAAAAAGATAATTTTATGATTAATTAAAAATAAATATTTTTATTTCAAATACACATCAATTGAAAATTGAGCGGCCACTCTTTTTTAAACTTTGCAGAGTATTCGGGCTAGGAAAACTAAATTTAAAAAGTCATTTATTTTTAGATTTTAATTGTAGAAAAAAATAGAAAAAGTTATAAATGAAACAAAAATTAAATTAATATATACTTCTAAAATGAATGTTAACCTCTTCTCCTTGAAACATTACAAATCTTTTGATATGCGAGACTCCCATCTCCATCAAATTTCAAAGGATATAATGTACATAAGATTTTTGACAGTATAGATTAATCATTAATTTATTCATACCTTTTGTAACCATCAGATGTTTTATATGAACTAATGTAAAAATCCTTCCAGTTTTTTTTACCCAACTGTTTCTTGAAATCAATCCATAGTGTATAATCTTGATATGGCTTTAATGTACCAGAAATTTCAATATAAAGTTGCTCATGCTTTGCATATTCAAGTCGTTTAACAACAGGGATTTCTTTTCGTCACCTTCCAAAATTGTGGTGCGAGACAAATTCAACTCTTTAGCATGGAGAACAATAAAATTAGTTTGCATGGTAACTCTAAATGTAATATTCACACTCCCAGTATTTTCAAATGTGACCAGGTCTGATGCATAAATAGGCTATAGTGGATAGGTACAATAAAGGAGGTAAGCGAATATCATGCCAAGCAAATTCTCTCCTGGCTTGATTTTGGTTCTTGCATAATAAGAGGTGGATTGGTGAACAAATATTCAGTCGAAGGTGTTATTATAGGACATCTTGGCATAGGTCTGTAAATGAAGCTATCATTGCTATAAGAAGAAGAGATGCAAGTACTACACCAGTAGCACAACAAGCCTGCTGTTTGGTACATATGACTCTTCTAATTTTATCTGGTCCTGAATTATCAGCATACATGACTTGCTTTTTACCATTATCACCTAAAATTTTAAAGTGTGTTTAAACAAATATGAATTTTATTGTATAAATATAGTATACTTAAGTAATTCTTAAATAAACTCTTTTTTTTTTTTAAACTTCACTTTTCAGTTCTTGTGGATTTTGTTAATTCTAATTTTTTTCTGAATATGTGTACTTACAAATATTAGAGACAGGTAGAAACAATAAAATCCATAAGAACTGAAAACCTCAGTTAAAAAGAATTTATATAATAATTAATGAGCCATATATTTATAAATTTGCATTATATACATATAAATTTTTAGTAAATGCTCCTGACCATGAAGAAGAATTATGACACATTCAAAATCATTAATTAGTACATATGGATAAAAGTAACTTTAGAGATTAATATGTGTTTTGCCATAAAACCGACATTTAAGATTTTTAATTATTTCTAAACTTAGATTTGTTATTTTGAAGTTACCATTTCATTGAACCAAGAAATTTGTTGTAAATGCATCATATATATTAGAAATGTTAACTAAGTGCTACCAATGTTAAGATTAATATAATACAGAAATATTATATTGTTCTAGCTCCTATGGATATATGTTATTCCCTATGGATTTACTAGCATTCCCTAATATAATAAAAAAAAATATACAAAATTTTTGTTTAAAAACTACAATATATTATAAAAACCACAAAGTTTAGCTTTACAAAGTAATAATATTTCATTATCAGACATAACAATAAAATAATAACAATAAAATAAACAATAACAATAACAATTAATAAAATAACAATTTGATAATTCCTTGCACACACACACACAAAAATATGAACACATTTAAAAAATAAGTTTATTTACAGATTTTAACTAGAGAATAAACAGCTGTGGTTGCCACTAATCAAAAGGTATCTTTAAATCACAGAATTTAAAAAAAATGATATTTGATTCTAATTTATTTAAACAATTTTATAAAAATTAGTTATCAGAGTAATATTTAATTTAATAATAATTTCTAATTAAAATTTTATAAATTTTAGTTATTGTGTAAATTCAAGGTATCAATATTTACTTTGAATGAAAGAAAAATTAATAAATCTGGAGACAAAGTTTGGTAAAATTGCAATTTAGGAGGAAAGGGTTCTTTTTATAGCCAACTTTGTACCAAAATACTCATTCATTTCTAATTGAAATGCAACCCTACCACAAGCAAAGCAGAAATTGGAGAAAAACACAAATAAGGAGTGTATTAAATAGATTACAAATTGTTAAAATGAAATAATTGAAAACACACAAAAAGTAAAATATGGCAGAAATTTATTAGAAGTAATAAAAAAAGGAAAAAAAAAAAAAAAAAAAAAAAAAGACATATTCAAGAAATTTAATGTATTTTCTGGTATAATAGCATAATAAAGGAATGCTGGACAATGGTCAACAAGGATCACTAGAATTTGTATATGTCTTTTATGTCCCACAAAAAATGCCTTAAAAAAACTTTTGGCAATTCCTCTATATAGGGTGCCTCTGTGATGGTAGCACAAATTGAGTGCACAATTGGTGCTCACCAACTAAGTGATAAATAATTTCAAATGGTACCATATTTTTTTTTTTGGCAAACCTTACACAGGAAATGATGTCTGGTGCAGTAAAAATTGATCATTTCTTCTCTTGGTCGGGGTTAAAAAGGTTATTAAATTATTGATTATTTTTATTTATTAATTAATTTCTTTATATTAGCATATATTGCATACATTTATCTTAACATAACTTTTTGTTTTGTTTAATGTCTGGTTTATGCCCATTGCATGCCATTCATTTTGCATCTACTAACGAGTTATTTAAAAAAATAAATTTCATTTTGGTATCTTCTACATGTTAGAAAAACATCACCTCCTATTTATGTGCTATGAACCTAGCTATTTATTTATAATGACAAATAAAAATGCCTGTAAAGAACATTTAGATGACACTTTTCAATATAATATTCGCCACAAAAATTCTGCCACATAGCGGTAAAATTGGTCAATCACTTTTGGGTTCAAAAATGAAAGTTTTCAAATGAAATCCTACATCAATCAAGCATTTTATCTTGTCATTAGATATCCCTGAAGAAATCTCTACTGTAGCACATGGCCTGGCACCAAAAGCAATGCATGAACTTTACTAAAAGTAAAATTTATCTTGAAAACACACTGAATAATTTCGGAAGAAAGAAGAAAAATGAGAATGAGAGAAGAAGGGAAACAGGAATAAAAACAGAAATTAAACTAACTGAATTTTAAAGTTTTAGCTTTTTTATTAAAAATTCATCTATTGAAATTGTATTTATTTTCTCACGCTCAGATAAAGGTTAAACAAATAATCAATATATGTTACCACGGATATTCCTCTGAAAAAAAAATTATAAAAATTTAAGTTAAATCAATAAATTGTTTTGTTATGGATAAAGAAAACAATAAATAAATATAAAAAGTTTGATAATTGACTTGGCCGATATACAGGATACCATAAAATTTAGAATTTCATGTCAAAACAAAATGCATAACAGCAATCTTAAAAAATATCCAATTAATTTCCTTTTTTTCAAAAAATTTCTGAAATAATATTGTTTTTGCTTTGACTAGGTGACCTTTTGGAAAAAATATTATATTATTTAATTATATAACTATTAGTTTCATGAAAGAAATTTAAATAAATATTATGCATAAAAAGTCTGAAAAAATTAAAATATTAGAAAATTAAAAACACTTATAAAAGATATTTAAATTAACCAAGAATAATTCATGAAAGAAATTACAAAATAATAATAATAACAATAAGCCAATAAGAAAAGTTGAAAGTAGTCAAGGACACAAACAAAATTGATCAAGTGATTGATTTACTAATTATAAAAATAATTAGGATTCATTGAATCTTGGTACACAAAAACGCTGAAAACCACAATTCCAGTAGTTTCCATCCGAGAAAATCCAGATTATCATAATTGGCAAATAATTCCTCATTTGGCTACAAAAAAGAAGTTCGAAAATATTTTTGTCGCTTTAACTTTGATTTGGCATAGTTTTTATCAGCTTGAATAAAAGCAAGAGATAAAATGCCAAAATCACTGTGTAATATTTTAACTACTTCCATGTGTTTACTTTTTTTCCAAACAATGTAATATATTTTGGTAATAAAAAAGAAATTTTCAATTAAATTTAGTTTCTAAAACTAAAAATTTCTTATGCATAACATATAAATAATAATTTCAAATATAAGAAGTGAACAGATTAATAAATTAGAATATGTCCTGCACATAATTAAAAAAAAAAAATTAAAATAAAAACAATTAAGTAAACATTAATAAGCTTAAAAATTTTTAATTCTATATGAACTCAAACATTTTGTAAATATGAACTTTTGAATAAATTTAATTATCAACTTACCAGTTAAAAAGGCGACATCATCAACTTCTGGTTCATTCATAGCTTTTTTCAACTATTCGCAGTTAAATAAAATAATACGGGAAAAGCAATGATTCAAAAATAAAATATATGTAATTTTAAAAGAAATTGATTTCATATATCAAAAACAATTTTTAAAAACTGTAAGCATAATCAACAAATTTTCCCTATATAAGTTGTTAATTCCTTTCATTTCATATAAAACTATTTAGAAATATGCTTAAATAAAAGTACTGGTTTTACCTCAAATGACAAAAGGTATTATTTTTCTTTTTTGGTATGTTTAATTTAATTTGACATATTGCACTACAGATGAAATAAAAATCCTCCTAAAAATAATTCAAAGACAGTGATCATTTTCTAAATTTTAAATTATATTTCTTTCAATAAATTAGAGAACAATTTTTTAAAACTTTAATGTTTGTTTAAAATTTTTATATATATGTGTTTCCTAATCTCAGGCAAACCCATTAAATAATTTAATATTATTTTTACAGAATTAAATGAATTGATAAAAATTCAATTTTTAAAAGTACAGTTCGTGAAAAACATTTTTTTTCCAAATTGATAATTTTAAATAATCTAAAAATTAACTTTCACTTCAACCAAAATATGAAATGCTACCAACCAATACAAGTTGTTCTGTGTTATGTTTATGTTTTGAGTAGTTTGTTCTGGCTATTTTTCCAACAAGTAACTTTAACGTATTTTTAAAAACTTATTTGTTTGTATTTTTCATCTGCTGTAGAACTATTTAATAGTTTTTGAGCATAAATGGCTCATTATAGGCCAGGCGATTTGATTTTTGGTAAAGTGCGCGGATACCCACCATGGCCTGCTCGAATCGAACCGCCAAAACCAGGACAAAAAATACCTCCTAACAAATATCCTGTTTTTTTCTTTGGAACTTATGAAACAGCTATTGTGCAGAATAAGGACATATTTCCTTACGAGAAATTCAAAGAAAAATACGGTAGGCCTCAGAAAAGGCGCTTTTTCAATGAAGGATTATATCAAATCGAACATGATCCAACAGTCCAAGGGCCTTCTGCAAGCAATGAGCAGTCTGCAGCAAGTGAAGAAGAAGAAAGTGAAAAGGAAGTTTCTGAAGAAGAACAACAGCAGCAAGAAGAAGAGGAAGAAGAAATAAAAGAACCTAAAAAAAAGGAAAAAGAACATCTTAAAAGAAAAGAAGACAAAAAAGCAAAAGTAAAAACAGTCAAAAAAAGAAAAGAATTTCTGATATTGGAGAACCTCAACGCAGTCGCAGTGGACGAATGATTAAAAAGAAAAAGTTTAGTTCAGATAGTGAAGGCTCAGATAATGATGAAAAGCAAGAAGATGAAGATATTCGTGATGAAGAACAAAAACATGATGATGATGTACCCTCTTCAAGCAATGAATTTGATGGAAAAGAAGAGGAATCAGAAAGAGACCAGTCGGAAGACTCAGACTATGAAGAGGAGAAAAATATTAAAAATGACAAAAAAGCAAAAGAAATTCCGAAAGTCCAAAAAAAACTTGTAAAGTCAAAACATGATGAGGAAGAGGAAGAGAAAGTAGACAAGAAAATAAGTAAATCAAAGAAAAATGAGGCGTTATCTAATTCAATGATTGAATGTAGTGACGTATCAGTATCGCTAGTTAAGCTTTCTGATAAAAAGTATGAAGAAGCCATGTCTACCAAAGGAGATAAGGAAAAAAAGGAATTGTCTGAAGAGAAAGAGAAAACTACTAAACACAATACTGAAGAGAAATCCATAAAAACAAAAGAAGATAAAAATTCTCGAAATAAATCTGGAGAGGAAAAAAGTGTCTTAAATAAATCTGTTAATGAGAAAGAGATTGCTGTTAAAAAGAAATCGGAAGAGAAAAAACCAAAGGAAGAAAAAACTTCTAAAAGCAAGCAAAAAAAGGATGAGCTCAGCCGGGAGAAAGAGAAAAAATTAGACAATAGCATGGAGAAATCTGCAAAAAAGTACAAACATGATCATTCTGATACCGAGACTAAATCATTTTCCAAACATGTTGAAGAAGACAAAATTAAGAAGAAGTTAGAAAAGAAAATTGAAGAAAAGGAAAAAAAGAAGAAAATGAAGTATGATTTGAAGAAAAAAGAGAAGATTGAAAAGTTGAAGGTTGATTCTGAAATGAGTATGAAATTATCAGAAATTGACTCTAAAATCCGCCACAGCCTGAATTTTACCAATTTGGACATAGATACTTGTTTAGAAGTGATGAATGAACTTGATAACTTGTCTCTGAATATGTCAGTTCTTAAAAAGAACCCAAGTGTGTTTTTAACTCTGAGAAAGTGTCGTAGATTCAAGAAAAGCGAGTCAGTCAAGCAAAAAGCAGAATATTTGTATAATAAATTTAAAATATATTTTAGTGGATTAGAAAAAGATGGCATGAGTATTGCCGAAAAAGAAAACAAAAAAGTGGAGCCCACTTCAAATGAACAGAATTTGGAAGTTGACACTGACAGTGCCACCAAGGAAGAAGACAAAATGGAATCGTGAGTATGTTTCTAGAATATTTGTTTAAAATTGCAAAAAAAAAAAAAACTTGGAAAGTTTCCTTTTAACTTTTTTTTTTTTTAATTTTGGTTGCTTAATATTATTGTTTATTTTTTATTTAAATTTGTATAAATGTGTTATGCCATTTTTATTCAATTAGTTCATTTTTTTTTTTTTTTTTTTTTCTAAATATGATTTGTTACATTTGCTTCATATACAGTATAACTATAGACTGGTATTATAAATTATAGATATTATATATATTATTATAATAATAATTGACTTTAAACAATGTTTTCATATATTTTGGATATTGATAATGAGAGTCTTTAGAAGTTTTTTGTAATTTGAAAATGGGCATGAATCCAAAAAAATTTAAAAATTAGTGATCTTATTACTGAGATATTTATGATACATTTGTTATAAATTTTTAAACTTTTATGAGGATTGTTTCTCATAATGTTGATTAGACAGACACGCATATTTTAAAAAGTGGAAAAGAAGAATGAAAAATATGATAGTTTTGAATAGAAAAAAACCAGGAGAGTCTTTTATCCGAGATAACCATTTGCCAATCTGTCAACAAATTTTTAAAATTGTCTATCTGATTCTAGTTCAGATGAATACAGAAAGACCATTATTAACTCAAAGATCTTTTGAAAATGTTTGAATGTATAAATTTTAATTTTGTAACAGTGTTCACTTGATTTTTCATATTTTACATTTTTTCAAATTTTAAATTTATGAATTTCGTTGATTTAACTCAACCCATTGAACAAGCAGCAAATTTCTAAACAACTAAAATATCAAAATTGGTCGGATTGTATTTTTAAAGAGTCCTACAATTTTTTTGTTCTATTTGATACTTGATAAGAGATTTCATGCCTAATGTGTTTTTTACTTTTCTGCTACTACCTATGAATAGTTATTACGTAATATGTCCTTGGGAGAAACAGAATCTTTCTTTTGATATATAATTTGATGTGTACCTAAGCTTTTATTTATGCAATAGGTAGATTTCTAGAAATTTCATATATAAAGAACTCTTAATTTGGCTTTATTAAAATTTAGTTGCCTGTTTATTTTATAAAACCAGTTTATGAATTAAGTTTCTTATAGCTTACCATTTATTATTTCTTGGCAAATTTATTCTATTATTTCCACAAAATTTTCTTAAATTACTGATTTTTTTTGTATTAAAATTCTTAAAAAAAAAAAAAGTAAGTTATCCAAATTCTTACAAAAGAGGTTGTGTACTTTTTTCTTGTGATAGAATAAATTATTTGAAAAATTCCAGAATTTTCTCTTTGAAGACAGTTTATAAAAAAGAGATTTGCTGTATGGTGTTATTTGCTGTGTTTAATCAATTCTATATGCTTTATTTTTTTGTGAATGTTGAAATCCTTGGTAAAAATTTTAATGCTCTTAGAAATTGATTTTGTATTATTTAGTTATCAGACTAGTAATCTAAATTATGTAAAAACATGTCAAATGTTGCAACCTACTATTTCTCTCTTTTTCTTGGTAATTTTGCGAATATATATTTAATAAAGCACCTACCTTAATACAATCTCTGCAATTCATTTGCAGAAGTTTTATATTTTTCTGTTTCTTTCATCTATGTGGGAAATATGCTTAGTTTAAATATAGGAGTTTTTTTCTAAACAAAACTAGTAAATTAAATTAATTATTTAATTTTAGAAATTGTAAAAATTGTTTGAAATTAAGGTTATTTTTCATTTTGTTGCAATTTATTTTGTGCTTCAATTTGAAAAACTTTTCTTTTTTTTTCTTGAATCTGTAAATTTGTGTGGTGTTTTCAAAATCACCAAACAAATATCTATTGCAACATTTGGTGTGATTTTGCAATGACTAAAAAAATTTTGCTGCTTGTTACTGTGCAGCCATGGTTGCTTTTCCTATTTCTAGTTAATAATTTTACAAATATTAAAATTTATATTTTAGACGAGATTAATAAGAAATATCATTAAATTCTATTATTAAAAATGGCATTTTGATTATATTTCTTCATCTTACCATTTTAAATCATTCTAAAAAAAAGTAAGTGATTAAATTTCATAACCTATTCCACTTTTTAATCTATAACATTCTCTTTTAATTCTTTTTAAAAAAATTTCAATTATTTATTATTGATTTTTTTTTTTTTATAATTGTTTCAAATGCTTTTTTTTTACTTAGTATAAAAATCAAAAGAAACTTATTGAAGCTATATTCATCAATATAAAATTGACTTTAATTATTAGATTTGTAATAGTACCTATAAAAGTCAAAAAAATGTTTTGTTATTACTCTTAGAAATGGGATTTCTCTTTTAAATGGTTTTGCATATTTTATTATTGTTCCTAGCGTTGTCTGAAACTTTGAATTCTTAATTTTGAGCTACGATACTAAATGTTTAAAATGTGCTGCTATTTTTTCTTATATATATATTCCATTATCTAGGTTATTAACTTAAGAAAGTTAAAGATTAAAATATGTTTCCATTTTTTTATTATTATTTATTTGTAATAAAATGCTATACTTTGAATTCCACCATGGAGGCTTTGAATTCTGTGATAAAGATCTTATCGTTAATTAAAATAGTTGAAATGAGAAACTGAAATTCACATTATGTTAAGCAAATTTTTGTTGGATTGATGCTCTTTAATAAATTGATAAATCTTAGATATTATGAGTGTCTCTGATTTATGTTGTTTTATTGAATTAATATATATGTATATAGAGAAAGGGGGTGTGATTAATTATTATGTCAAAAATATTAATTGTTTAAGAAAGGATTAAAATTCTATAAATCAAATGGTTGAGCTGAAATTGTTTGATTAGAATCGTAGAAAAAAATTATATAATCTGATATGTGAAAGGAATGTTTTGTCCCTTTTGATTCATTGCTTGATAGTACAATTCATGCAGAAAGTCAAGAGTTAATTTTTTTTTTTTCGCTTCCTCTTTTCTTTAATGTTTGATGACACTGTAGTTGCTAATGTGGTAGGCATTTTTTTTTTTTAATGTTCTGGGTAACTAAATTGGGAGAAGTTTTACTTGTTGCATTAAAGGTGCTATTGAATTCCTGTAGAAATTTCACTTGTATTTTATATATTTCTTTCTGCAATTGCTTTGTTTTCATAATGTAATAAACTTTTTTTTTTTTTTTTTTTTTTGCTTTTTTAGAATACTGGATATTGTAATGAATCTATATTATTGAAGGTTAGCTATGAAATACCATATTTTATTTAGCTTGTACAGTGATCTTATTTCAATGAATGGGAAACTATCTGAAATTTTTTTTTTTTTCTGCTAGTTTTCCCATTTGTTTCATTGGTTTGTGTTGGCTACTACTTTAAGCATTTCTGTTAAATCTTGTGAGATTTTTACATTTGTTTTGTTAAATTATTTTAAGGAGAGGTTATGTATGAATTGAGATTCGTCTTTTCAAGTTAAAAACATATTTTTACATTTTTTTGTTAGTCATTATTCCATAAATAGGCATTAATAGTGCTTCATATTGTCTCAATTAGACTTCAATCTGTTCAAATTTGTAAAAAAGGTGTACCCAATTAATTGAAATCTGTTATTCTCAGCTATTAAACCTGGAGTTTTGTTGAAATTTGCTTTTTTATACTTACAAAAAAAAAATTATTAGCTTGTTTTTTATGTGTTATAGTATATTTCTTTATTTATTTTATCTTTTAATGAAAGCTTTGTTATAATTAAAATTTGAACTATTTTGTTATCAAATCAATACTTTTTCCCTTTTTGCAATAATTACTGGAAAAAGCAGTGTATATACTTTTTATCAAACAACCAAGTTCTTAAGAAGGTAGGTTTTAAATTATATGATTATTTAATAAAAAATTTTATCTGCTTATGTATTACATTAAATGATATTCAGTTAAAAGTTTATATTCAATTAGATTTTATTCTTTCCATCAAAATTCAGATGAATATCAAGCCTCTTGGGTATGATAACTCATTGTTTAAGATTTCTAAATTGGAACATGAATAAAGAGATAACTAATTAAATATATTTCAATATAAACTTGTAAATAATATTTTCAATGTTTGATAATATTTTCCTTATTAAGAACATACTACTGTAAATACCACTACAATATAGTATCAAAAGCTGCTGATCAATATTCCCCATTTGTTGTATCTAAACTTCTACAACTGAGGACAAAATAAAGTTCTTATATATATATTTATATATATATTAGCATTTTTAAACAATAATATCATATATATATATATATATATATATTTCTATGTGCACTGATGATTTTTTTTTTTTTTTTTTTTTTTCTTTTCATTTCTTTGTGCATATAACAAAAAATTGTTATAACATCTTTTTAAATTCTTTATTGAATATTATTATAAGAATAAGAATTATTATTATAATATTTATAAGAATAAGAAAGTGTGGCATAAGTGTAATGTACTTTATAAAATTATTTTTATGTATAAGAATTGATTTATTATGTAAAGAAATTGTTTATAATAATGATGTGTTCCATATTTTATATAAGAATATTATATAATTGTTATAAATTATTTGAAAATATCATAAAGTGAAAACATAAATTTCAATTAGAGCAAACTGTGTTATAAATAGAGAATTCATTTTTGCAGAAAATACAATGAAAATTGATAATGAATTTAATTAGATATTAAGCTATACATGCATAGAAATTTAAAATTAAGCTTTAAAACTGATTTGATTCATGCAATTTGTATATTTAGAATATTATATTGTTCAAAACAAAAATGTTCATTAGAATATATGGAATAAGCTAATTTTTGTTTTCATTATTGTTCCTTTTATCTTTTAAATATTCATTCAAATTTATTTGCAGTTAATTTGGATTGTGAATAGAAGAATTCTTCATGTGCATCTGAAAATGTTGGGCCAACCTGTTTTCAAAATCAAATAATTTGTTAAATGCTCTATGATTTCAGAAAATGTTCTTGGAAGTTCATATGTACTGAGAGCTTTATTTCAATAAAAGAAGTGTACACTATACAAAGATTGGTGGTTATTAAATAGTGTGGATATTCATTTATAAAAACTTTGTATAAAAAGAAAAGTACTTCCTAACAATACTTCATTGCAATGTGTATTTTCTGTACAAAATTATTAATCACACAATCATTCTTTTTAAATTTTATTACATATATTGTTATTATTATGCAGGATGAACAAGTTTGCACAAATTTATATATATATATTGAGCATTGTATGCATAACTTTATCTTTATAGCAGGAATAAATAATTTTACTTTCATAATGCTTTCAAATATAAAAAAATAGAATGTAAAAATATAAATGCTGAGCCCTGTTTCATTTTATGTATTCTATGTTGGTTCAAATAAAATTTTTAGCTTTTACACAACAGAATTTTTTTTTGTGTATGTGGGATATATGTATATATCATGCCATTTAATTTAGATTCCCATTTTAAAAGTGCTGAAATTTGCTTGTAAACTTTGTTATACTTTTTTTAACATTTATTTTACTCTTGAAGGGGATATTCATATTAGAACAAAGTTAGTCTTTAAATGTATGCTGTATCTAACAAACTATTGATATTTAATATGCATTTTTTGTTAGTTTTTTTTTTAATTTAATAAATCCTAAAAAGTTGATTTATTGTTGTTATTATCCATAACATTCATTATAATGTAATGAGCTGTAGTGTTTTTTTACTTGAAAATTTGATTTTTGTTTAAAAAAAAAGCTTTTTGTTTTCTGATGTAAATTTCAATGAACTTTTATTTTCTATATTTAGCATTAATGTCATCCGCAGAATGATAAAAAATATTATGAGCGAAGGGAATATAGAAATTATGAAAATATATTTTGTAAATTTCCTCATAGAGAAACCTAATTTAAATAAAAGGAAATGGTGGCATAAATGTAATTTAGTTTTAAGACATTTTAATTTTTTTTTTTTTAAGATTTCAAGTATGTAATTTTGTCAAAGTTGTAAAAGAAAAAAAGTTAACAAAAAAGGTGATTCAACTGAAAATTCTCTTCTACAAATAATTATCTTGCAACTTTTTTTCAATGAATTTTGCAGAATAATTTTATATATTTTTAACAAAAATTTCAAAATTCTTATTTTTGCCTTAATAGTGTATCTTAAAATAGCTGAATGCATTATGCGAAACAAAAATTAGAAGAGAAATAAATAAATTGCCTTTACTCACTTACAATGTAATTATGAAAATTGATAAATTTCAATAAGAGAACTCTTGATTGATCATCATACATCTAAGTGATACTCATACCACTTTGATTTACAAAAATGTTAAGACAATTTTTTTCTCAATTTGAAGAATATCATTACAAATGTTATTAACTATTTTTACAAAAATAACTAGTAGGAAGATATTTTTGAAGTGAAACGGTTATTTAAAAATGTTGCAAGATTGGTGGTAAAATTGTTAGTGATGGCTAAAGAAAGAGATATATGCATAACTCCAACTGCTATTGACATTATATCTAAAATTTGTTCTGTAAAATGTCGGGAAGCAAATTTGTAATTATATAGTTATGTTTTTTCCAGTGTTATCTTTAATTAAAAGTTAAAATATATGCAAAATTATGTCTTTTTTTTTAAAGGGGAAACACCCAATTTCTGTTTTGTATGACGGCTCTGAACATCAGCCAAGTAGCTGTCATCAAGTCAAAAAAAGATTACCACTAAATAATCGAAGCTTGAACTAATATTTTTTTCTATCTGCAGTTATATAATACAGCCTGCAAAAACAAACCACCTTTGATAACTTTTGTATTTATCTTTGCATAAGTCATATTGTTGTCATGTAAGTCATAGTCGTATGGTATTGTTGGAAATGGCTTGAAGGAATTAACTTATGGTGCAATTAACAGGGTTAACTAACTCGAAAAATTTTTTTTATTACGGAAAACAAGATTTTTAGACCAATCGATTCAGTGTGTCATCCCACCAATTTTTTTTTGCCAAAATTGCTGTAAATTTAAAGTTATGGAAAGGGGCTATCTTTAAAATTGCAATAATTTCATTTATTAACTGAATATTATGTTACTGCCTTCTCACATTCAATTGAAATCACATACACTAATTAGATAAATCATACACATAAAATAATAGAAGTTAAATGTTCTATTGATATTTCATACATTAACTTAAAATATATCATTGAGAAAGTTTTTTTCTCTCCTGTTCTAAAGCTCTGCTTAATGAAAACTGAAAGTTGTAATTGCAATGCACGTCTTAAATTGATCAAATCCTGTCTTCCTACATGCTAGCTGTGCCCTATATCACAGAGACAATTTATAACTTTGCTTTGAAATTTAAATGTATGAGTGAGCATAAGTACATACACACACACACATATGTAGAACAAAAACTATAGGAGAAACAAACAGACATAAAATAAAAATAAATATATAAAGCACTTTTAGAAAAACAGTTAGTAATGCCAAACACTCTTTTGCAATAAATGCTTTTTAGAAATAAATGCAATTGTGAACATGTGTATATGTACCTCACAGTGATCAGTTTACTTGGTGGTAATTTTACAAGTTTTCTCTCATACAACATGTATACATGTGAGTACATGTATGATATACAGCAGCAATGATTATCCATGTGGAGTATAAATAATAAACATGTATAAATGAATATACACATAGAGTATGTAAATACATGTATGAATATGAGTACAACATGTTTAATTTTGTGGAACTAACCTGAAATATTATTCCTTTGTTTCTTTTCAACACAAATAAAATATCTTACAATGTTTATTGTATCTGGCAATACCAGATCATATCTAAATAAGTAAGCAATATTCAGAAATAAATGCACACATTATTGGAGAAACACACAAAAATATTGTGAGTTTTTTATTAAAAAATCAATTATATGCATATTGTAATGTGCTTCTGCTTGTACACACTTATTCCACATATGATTTCTACCAGGTTTTTGTGGATTATATATACACACATATTTACAATTATAGCTTACATAATTTAGTTAAGTCTTGATGCTAATTCATGTCAACTGACCGACACATTCTTATATTCTCTTAACTTTTCTCAAAATCACTCAAATGACCTATGTGTCAATTCATTTTTGTTAGATCTCAGCATCTATTTTAATTTCATTTCATCATTTGTCAAATAATGTCAAGTAACATTCTGTTTTAACTTTCTTCCTGTAACTCAGTTGACTTATGTGCCAATCTTTGTTATGTTCTCAGTGTAAACTATATTTCTTTCTTGGTGGAAATGTATCAACATCAACAAGAATTCCTCCTCATTTGGTCTTTGAATTCTTTCTGTATTCTTCTTTGAAGTCGTTCTTAATTTCTTTTGAATTCTTTTCTTTATTCTTATTCTTCCTTAATTCTTATTAAATTATTTAAAATTAATTTATAAGCATCTCTACTTGGAGACTTTTAGAAATTTGACATACACTACATCCCCACTTAAAATTGAAGCATTATACAAATGCTCAATCTGAAAAATTAAGTAAAGTATATGCCAACTTTTCTGATATACACAAGATACAAAAAATAAAAAAGATTTAAACAATTTAAAATCAAACAGCAGTTAAACACATACTATCAATGCATTAATTAATACTACAAAGGTAATATTCACACATAACAAAATATTACTATCACTAATTAACCACAAAATAATATTGCTCATTACATAAGTCAAGTAAAACTAGAATTAATTCCAAGAAATTACATAAAATATTTATTCTAAATAGTGAGTTATGGGAACTTATTAACAAATAGAAAGAGGTAAAAATAATTAATGAACATAAGTATACAATAAAAAAATGGCAAATAATTATTCTAAACACATATTTAACTTTATCAGCTGATTTTCTTTTAATCACCAGCCCAGTCCACACTATGTTTGGTCTTTTAATCAGTCCAGTCTTATTTTGTTTTCAATTCCTTCTATTAGCCCACACTCTCCCCCTATACATATCTTGTTCATTTTCAATCGTTCATAAAAATACTTTTTTTTATTCATCCACTCAAGTTAAATAATTTTTTTTTTTGTACTTGTAGTGGATGACACTGGATGCTAATACAGTTTTTCAAATATTAATTCAGTAATTAAGTTTAATTAGTAAATTTTAGTTTTTTTAGATTTAAGTTGCATATATCTACCAATAGATGACGCCAGATAAATTTTAAAAAATGAATGAAAATTATTTATGCAGGACTTTCTGCAATATAGAAAAAAAAAAAAAAGAAAGAATTGACTTTAAAAAAAATTTTTTTTTATATGTGTCTTCTTTCTTTTAGAATATTTTTTTTTTTTTTATTAATGTTCGTTGTTTACCTCTCTTGGGCACTCCCCTTCCTCCTTAAAAGTTCTTCCTCTTCAAATCTGATTCTATCCGCTAGGCATTGGTAACAACATTCTCTGATTCATTCACGTATACATGCCTTATAACCCCCACCTTTCAGCTTCACCTTATAGGAATGAAGTGGGTGATGTTGCAGATTTTTATCTGGACTAGTCCATCGCACATTCAGTTTATTCCTCGAATCAAACATCAGCAGGTCGTTCTACTGGAATAGGCACGTCGAGAGGTACCTCACCAAATCTCTGGAGAGGCGTGTGCACCACACTCGCAAGTGCACTACACACAAACAGCAAACACAGAAGAGTAAACAACGAACCAGCTACGTTGCGTGCTCGGAAACGTGCCGAACAAAAGAACAGAGACGTCAGACTCGTATGGAGAGGCTCCCCCAGATCAAGTCCGGTGACATGATCTGAAGGACCTTATTGTACTGAATAGATGATACAGATTCCGTCTAATGATATAGCGTTCAGGGAATCAGATATCCATCACTATCTAGAATAGGCATGTTGAATGATGAAGCGTTTATCAGGGTCTCCTTCGAACCCGATAGTCCATGACTAGCCCCCAACTCATACTCCTCATCGGTACACAAGTTCTCGTTTGGAATCTTTATTTGCAGACACACTATTTCACCACATGTACCTTGTACGGCCATGTCAGCATGCATGTAGATAATATCTTTCCATACACTGAAAAACGCTGATTTTGTCCGGAACTACCATTAATTTTCTTCGTACGTGGTTCGAAATCCTTTTATGTCAGGACAAACACACAATTTTTCCCAAGTAACTCGCATTGCCTCGCATCGCATACTACTGTGTCCAAAAAGTAAGACCAATTTTCAATTTAAAATTCCCGGGGCTTATGGAATATATATATTATATATATATTTAGGTTGCTGGCACTGTCCTTGACATCTGTTGTGAAATTTGACGTCAAAATATTCATTAGTGCTTGAGTTAACCTTGGCTTTGTGAAATGCTGAAACTGATTCCGTCGATTTTGAAATATTTCAATTCACTGAGCAAAAAGAATTTGCATTAAATTTTGTTTGCGGAAACGCATAGAATGTTGCAGAAGGCATTCCTATACCGGAAAGAAATGTTTAGGAAGTGGTATAAACAGTTCAAAGAAGGCAGATAACGCTTTGAAAACGAAGAGCGCTCTGGCCGACCATTAACCTCAACCGACGAAGCTCACCTCCAAGAGATTCAAGATTTGGTGCTTGCGCACCGACGATTTATGATTAGAGATCTTGCTGCTGATGTTGCAATTTCAAAAGGGTCGGTCAATTCCATTTTGGGCCTCAAACGCATCAAATCTCGATTGGTACCGAAAACACTGAATGCGCCAGCTCACACTGCATTGATTCTTCGTGACTTTTTAGCCAAAAATTAAACCCATATCGCTCCACAACCAACGCATTCACACCGTGCGACTTCTGGTTATTCCCTAAATTTAAAAGATCACTCCGGTATCACCGTTTTTGAGTCGATTGAAGAGATTCAACGTGAAACAGCGTACGCTTGAAAGGCCATCCTGCCGATTACTTTTTATTGAGGATTGGAAAAAAAGTTGACTTAAGGGCATTGTGTTCGGAGGGGGATTACTTCGAAGGCGATGAAATAAACTTGGAAGAATAAATAAAGAGTTTTTTGAAAAAAAAAATAAATAATTGGTCTTACTTTTTTGGACACAGTAGTACAATAATCTGAATTCATGTTATCATCATTCATGTTATTGATAAGTATGTCTGCCTCTTCTAAAATAGCTGTCGCATCGTTTGTCCTATTATTTCCTGTACCCTTTATGAAAAAGTGTTCTTTCTTCCGAATCGTTTAATGTTTCCTCATTCAAATAAAGATTATTTAAATAATCACAATTCATGTTATTTATTTCTATGTCCTCTTCTTCTAAAGTAGAAATCTCAATGCCTGTTGCATTCTTCTGAATGAAAGAAATGTTATTGGGCAGCGGGCGTACCGGTTACGGAGTCCCTTTGTGGTTTTAAGAACCACGATACCTCCACATCTTAATTTAGTTAGAAAATCTGCACAAAATGAAGTTGCTTGAATTATAGAATATTAATCAATAAAAGATTAAAACTATTGAAATTTAGGAAAAACATCTCTGCTTGAGAACAATTAAAGCAAGAGATCGAAAAAAAGCAAAAGCTATCGGTACAATTAGGAGTCGTTGACGATGCCCAAAAAAAAAAGGTTAAAATTAAAATCAAAAGATTTTAAGAAAATAAAATAATATTAAAGGAAATTAGCATGCTTGCATGCATAAAATGAATCAATTAAGCAAAAATAAAACATACAATATAAAAAGGTCTTGAGGTTTATCTGATTAATACGCCAACAGATGGCGCCATCAGTCAGTTAGGTTTACATTTGAGAAAAAACCTAGCCTGAGCTAGGGAAAATACATTCTTTATTTAAATACTTATAAAATAAGCAATATGATGCGTTATTAAAAAGAGGGATGATACCAGAGCAGTAATAGAAAAGCATTTTCCCGCATCTTTACTTATTTCTGCATCGCTATTATCGCATAATTTTGGAATAGAAAGTGATAGTGTACACAAATAGTCACACTAATGTGTACTATTAGTGATTTGTTGTCCACTATTACGAACTAATAGCGATTTGTAGTTCCCTATTACGAATTAATAAAATTTTTAGAAATGGTTTTTATTTTCTTTTAGCTTTGCTCTTTTAAATTTTTATTATCTTTCTTTAAATTGTCTATCCTTAATAAAAGCTGTTACATAATCCTCCATAAAACCTGGATCTTCTTTTTTTATTTAAAACCATAAATTCTTTTATATTAAAGAATTTTATATTTGAAATTTTCAAAACTTCTAAGGAATTTTTATTCAATATAAACATGTTATACAAATTCTAATATGGAAAATCTTGTGAATTCAAAATTTTGCTTATCTTTTGAAGTGATGCCATATTTTGTTCCCCGGTTCTATATAATCAATTTCTGAAAGAATGACTTCTATGAGAACCTGATTTATTTAGGCACATCATGTGGATTGCATACAGTTATACACTTTATTCTATTTCAAAAATTTTAATTCATTGTAAAATGTATCTTTAGATAGAAAGGAATTTTTAATTCACATAGAATTATTTGGATAAAAAACGGAAAAGTAAAAAAAAAAAAAATGTTTTACTTAATTTAAAAAAAATAAAAAGTGAATGTAATAAAAGTTAAGTGAACGTAATAGCCACCGGGGATTCGAATTATATTAGTGGTTCAAATAAATTTTCAAAAGATTTCTGTCAAAAATACGTACAATGGAAATTTCTATATTGTGGCGCCATCTACCTCTGCCAAAGGAATTAATAAAGAAAATAATTTGTTGATATATTGTTCTTATACTCATTAAAAATTTAAAATACTTTTCCAAAATTATATTGGACATATACGGCTAAAATATTCTACAATAATTATTTGCAATAAATGATATGCATCTCTCAATATAAGTAGAGTTGCCGTGTACAGGTATCTCCGTTTACGTTAGTTTTGAACTCATCGCTGCAATTTGCTGTATTGTTTTCAGGATGAAACTTCAGTAAATGGACCTGAAATCTTTGGAATTAAAGACATACATTGGCATTGAAAAAGGGGAGGGACGGTGTTAATTATGTTTTTGTCCGTAATTGTAAAGAATGGTTGATTTTAATGAAAATGGTAATCAGATTAAAACAGGAAACACAAATTTATTGAACAGAAGAATCCCAGTTTTAAATATTTTATAGAAAACATGCTACTTTTTAAGTATTACGTGTTTTTATAAGGGGAAAAAAAAAAAAATATCATTCTAATTATTTTCCCCTCCATCTGTCACTGTTCTTATTTTTCGATTTGTTAATCTTAAAGCATGTTCACACATATTGACACAAAAACAACTTGCTGTTCGTTGATATGTATAATATAACCTTTTATTACAATTATACAAAATTTACAATTTTTTATAAGGACAGGTTTTTTTGGGGTATAAATCTTCATCAAATTAATTTCGCGGGTTAGCATGGCTTTACATACCGAGGAGTTGCTCCATTTTAGAGCGTTTATAAAAAAAAATTGACGATGATGAAAAATGAGCTCACATTCTCCCTATATATCCCCAAATTTTCAATCCTTAATAAAATACTTTTTATTCATCCACTCAAGTTCAAATACATTTTTTAACTTGTAGTAGATGACGATGTTAATACAGTTTTTTTCAAATATTAATTCAGTAATTAAATTTAATTAATTCATTTTGGTTTTTTTTTTTTTAGATTTAAGTTGCACATATCTATCTATTTTAGATGGCGCCAGATAAACTTAAAAATGAATTAAAAATTATTTGTAAAGGACTTTCTGCAATACAGTGAAAAAAGTAGGAATTGACTTAAATTTTTTTTTTTTATATATATATTACTTGTTTAATGTCAACTTTATCTTTTAAATGCTTGGAAGGATTTTAAGATAATGTGGATCATTAAGTCATTTGCATGCATAAAAGTATGTTTTTGAATAGACAATGATTTCTTTTTTCTAAATAATGTACAACGTATTATATAATGTATAAGTACAACATAACAAGTACTGATGAATATTTTGTCCCAGGTGAAATCCGGTTGAATAATCAATAATTTATCGGAATAGTTATTTAAAAGAATATATATTTTGTTCTTATTTACTATAAATAATAATTCTGCAAATAACATTCAAAGTAGCAATAAAATAGTCATTATATTGTTCGGAAATAGAAGCTACGAATTCCTCTAATTACAGTATTTTTAACCTTAAATAAATTTTAAGAACATTGGCGAAATATTCCGGATTTCAAGATTGGCGACTTCTTCTGGGGTACAGTATTCTAGATTTCAACCAATATTTCTTACACATATCTTAAAACAACTGCTATAAATACAAAATATTCATTATTTCCTATTAAATTATGCGAAACTCATTTAAACAATCATGGTTAAAAATTTCTTAGTTTAGCTAATTTACTTTATTTTTTCTTTGTTTTTAAAATAAATTATTGAGAGTTGAATCTACTAAATTTCGAATACATCATACAAATTATAATGAATATATCAATCCTAATTCTTCCACGAACTCTGTATCATTCAATTTATTTTTACATGTAAACATAACACTCACTAGTAATGAAGAAAAAGAAGCATGAAATGTTCGCAGACGTGATATAAAACTTTATGACAATTTTTTAGAATACTTTTTAAGACAAAAAAACCTTTCATTGAACAATATTCTAAATAAGCCCTTATTGCGTTTTTTAGTAAAGAAAAATATATATGCATTGTTATTTGAAAAATACTATTGGAAAAGACAAAACATATCAACACTAACAGCAAATTTTTAATTTAACATTCCATCTCTGTTTTTAAAATAGAATGATATTGCATTGCTGTTTGGCGGCAAATATAATCATTTTCTTCATTAATGTCTGAGATTCATATGATGTTTCTGAGATCTTCATTCTAAAAAATGTAATGTGAACTAAATAATTTTCATTTAAAACCAATATTTTTTATTCATCTACATCTAGCTATATTAAATAAAAAATCAATAAACGACATTGCAATTTTCATCGAAATTAGGTATTACGGTATTTTTGACAAGGAATTTTATAAATCTTATTTCTGATATAAGATCCACATTCATACAATTCAAAATATATAATTAAACAAAGATTGCTTAAAATAAATTTAATTCCATAACGACTAAAATAATGGCGATAGAACATGTTTTTGAAACTATAATTCCTAAAACAATTTCTTTTTGTGTGTCTTAAAAAAATGAAAAACAAAATGCAAATGTAACATTTTATTAATAAATGTTAACATTTTTGTGATCTATAACTAATAACATCTCATCTTAAATATATTATATTGTATGTGTGTTTATCTAACACATACACAAAAAAGAAACTCATCGTCTATTTAATCAGAAAATAGTAAGTTTATTGGGTTTATAAAATGGTTGAATAAGAAAAGCAACAGTATTTCACCGAATTCTTATTTTAGTAGTACGGAAAGAAATCACTATAACAAACGTTAAGTATTTTGAATTTGTTTAATATAACAAACGATTTAGTATTTTTAACAGTTCTATAAAATATATCTTGACACCTTTCTGTTAATAGGATAAGTGAAATGTATATAAATTTACCAAAATACGACAAACACTTGAATCGCTAGATTTTTAGTTGATTTGAAAGGGTGCTTCAAATTACCAAATTTTAATGTTGTCATTTTATTTATTATTGTAAATGTAATTTTGATAACATATAACGTGATGCGATGGGATTTTGTTGCCAAACATCGCCAATTGGCGACCTTCAAGACGGATGATAAACAGTTAGTCAGTTAAAAAAACTTTTTTGTTCAGAGTTATTCACCGAAATAAAATCGCCATTTGACGTCAAAAATTCTTTAAAAAAGCTTGCAACTGTAAGTGAAGTGAGTGGATCGAAGCTCTGCATTTACAGTTGCAGCCTTTACTTGAGGATTTTGTAAAAAGAATTTTTGTCACCAAATCCCAACGGCCCCTGTTCTGCGATTTTATCTCCAAACCATACCAGTAAATTTATCGTCAAGTCAATTTCACCAAGACCTCTTTAACATGAAATTACCAATTATTCACTATCAGTGGTATATTCTATACACGGTAGAGTCACCACTTTATAGCCTTTACTGTCAAAGAAACATATCCCATGTCTGGCTCTAGAAGAGTATCTGTATCTGGTTGCAGTTTAGACTTATAGTATTCACTTGGTTGGTGCAAACAAATTCCAAAAATCAAGTGATCGTGGCACATTATGCTTCATGACCAATAATATAAGTAGTAAGGGATCGAATTGTCCTTTGGAACTTTCTCTGTTGGAAACAACCACGTTATGAGCACTATTCTGATAATCTTGGTCTTGAAGAAAGACATCGAATCTGGGCATAACGTACTCGCCGCTGAGCGTTAACAAGATAAATATCTCCATTAATTAAAGGCATACCATGATGCTGAATTCGGCCAGTATTAACAGGAACCAAAATTGGCCTCTTGTTTTGAAGAAAACGGTCGTTTCTTCGTGCGACGATTTCCTTTTATTTTTTGCGATTAGGAGCTGTTTTCCTTTTTACTTTAGAGATGTTACTCTTTTTATTTGTCTGTTCGTACGATTTTTTATTGGGGCAATTATATATACTTTGACCATCCATAGCTCTATCAGTTCGAATTGACATTCAAAACAAACATGAAAATCAATCTTCGTCAATGTTGCCATTCTTAAAGTTCTTTTTATTTACTATGAAAATATTACGCGCTTGGTAATACTCGTAGTTTATGTCTATCTGTTGTAAAGCAGCGCAATTAATTAAATTTTTCAATAAAATATTGTATTTGCAATGCCTTTGACTCAATAAAAATGTAACTTAAGGTATTTTGTTCCCTTTCCTATTAAATATGTTTTTCATTAAAGGAAATACATTGACCTTTCTAAAACATTTTCAGTTGAAAGATTTCATGTAAATGGCAAAAAGTTTAATTAAAATTGTTTAAATAGGACTTGACATATGGAGTGATTCTTAGCTAAGACCAACTTTTCTTGAAACTTTCATAAGCATTTTTTTGTTGACAAATGCTGTAGATTGTGAAGCATAAAAAACAGGTTTAAATAAAATTTAAATCAGCCATGCTTGAACCAATTATTTTACCTACTAACAAAAAATACAGGCCTTGCTCAGATAAAATTTGACCTCTTATCAACTGTCATTCTTCGATGGGCTGGGAAAATAACTTTAACATATATTGCATTTTTTCCGTCTTATTATTAAACTCTTATTCTTACCTCTTTTCTGAGCTTTTCACCATTGATTTTAACTTTAAAACTCTTATTGCATTCCAAAATATTTCAATCTGAGATAATTACAAATTTTAAGTTGTTCATCAGAAATGCTCCAGACTTCATAAGCAGCAATGTAA
>BPLR01007524.1:0-45000 GCA_021605095.1 Caerostris extrusa
AAAATAAAATTATTGTGGCTTATTGAAAGCAGAGTGATTGATACCTTCATCCTATGCTGCAGGTTTTGAGTTTTAGGTCCCGATGACGGATAGCAAAAGGTTTTGAAAACTCTCTTAATTTCTCGTGGATCTCCAGGCGATGGGCTGGTTAGGAAAAGAATGTGCCCAAAAAAATAAACTGACATGGTTATCAAAATAATTGAAATACTACAGAAGAAGAGAATACAGGCTTTTTTTATTAATAAGGTGCAGTTTGCCCTTAGTATGATAAAAAATGGCAAAAAAAGCGCAAAAAGAATTGAATTATACAAATTAATACGAAATTTATCGTGTTTAAGGTGAATAGTGCATTATTATTCAGAGAGAAATTGTGGCAGTGGATATCAAAATAGACCATAGTGAAAGAAACAATGACATTGATATCCAGGAACAGTCACGGCCAATACAGATAGGTGGCTTCCTATTTAGGCTTTTCGAATTACGAGTGCACTGGTCTAGCTAATAGTAACTATCACCCTGATAACGACATATCGTGAAAGGAACTATGAATAATATTCACTAATAGAATTCGCCTGATTAAAATCTCCGGATAGTCGTTTTCAATAACTTGCTCTACAAGGATGACAGAAAGACCTACAGAAATCATTGAGATTGCTGCCCAAATCATTATACTACGGTCGCCTCCATCAAAGCTACTCTAAGACAATCCAGATGATAGCATTCCTTCCGATGACATTCACGAGACCTTCACGCTGTACTGAGAAAACAATGTAATGGTGATTTACCGGATCATGATCACCGGTGATTTACCGCATAAGTTCATGATCTCGTAAATGCGGAATAGTAAAAAGTTGTTGTTATCGTCCATGGATTTAAAATATTATTAATAAAGCCAGATCAAGTCAATAGTCTTCACGATAGCGACCGCAAGCAACGGCGCCGATTCACTATACAGGACTGCTCTTAAGATTACCATACCCAATTGCAAAAAAACATGGGGAGTGAGTGCTGGGGCACTCTAGAATGTGCTTAGGTGTTAGGAAAGCGTTGGGTCAATTTCTGCAGGGATGTATTCCCTGGTCTTGTCTGGGAGAATGTTCATCCCTCTGTAATGATTAGTTTTGAGTCTGTTAATTACTGATGACAAAAAGTGATATAGTTTGATGATTTAAAAGATCGCATCCTTTTTTCCACGCATCATTCGACCAGATGTTATGGTAGTGCGACTACTTGGGACGACTTCAAGCGCAGACATGGCTTTGGAATTGCTACTATGGTGTATGATTACTATTATGGTGTTGATGGTAGGTGATATAACTGCCATTATGGTATATAATTGCAGTTTCTTTCCAACTGTAATCATTGATATAAGAATCTGCAGATTCTGATCGTTTTTTCGGTCAATTTGCCTCAGCCGTCTCCTTTTCCAATGTTAAAAACTTCCTCAACATCGGATAGTTCTCTTTCATCCAGCTTTTCATACATCGTTGTGATTGTTATACAGATTATTTTTTTTTTTTTTTTTTATACTGCATGCAGTATACAAAACATATATGCAGTATACATAACATATAAAAATGCATGCAGTATACATACATGCTTTTTACACTGTCGCTTGAAAAAAACATCCGCAACGTTAGTGGTTATTGTTCAAGATGCTCCAACCAGACGAATAAATACCAAAAATCTGTCTTCTTTGAAAGGTTATGATGTCTGCACTATAAACAAGTAATATATATAAAATTTTAAAGTCAATTCCTACTTTTTTTTTTTCACTCTATTTGCAGAAAGTCCATTATAAATAATTTTCATTCATTTTTTAAAGTTTATCTGAGTCATCTATTGGTAGATATATGCAACTTAAATCTAAAAAACTAAAATTAATTTATTAAATTTAATTACTGAATTAATATTGGAAAAAAAAACTGTATTAACATCCTGTGTCATCCACTACAAGTTAAAAAAAATGTATTTGAACTGGAGTGGATGAATAAAAAGTATTTTATGAACGATTGAAAATTTGAACAAGATATATATAGGAGAGTGTGAGTTAATAGAAGGAATTGAAAAAGGGTAACCAAACTTAATTTTTTTAAAACTAATTGTTAAAAAGAAAACATAAATTAAAAATTGTAAATATGTGTCGTTTCTTTGAACGTGGTGCAAGTTCAAGCTTTCCTTAAAAAACATACGTAATATTTAATTCAAACATTATGCTACATAATTTCACTACTTCATTTTAGATGTGGCAACACTGTTAATGACATGCAAATTTTCGTTCGTTCATTTGGAATTTTGTTGTGTCGGCCTCTGGATTCCATAGCAAGAATTGAAAACTCTGTTAGTAGTGTTAGTTCACTTAACTTGAAATAAATAAATAAAATCATCTCTAAAAATTACTAGTTATCTCTAAAACAATTAGTTATCTCTAAAATTACTAATTGTTATTTTTATTTTTGTTTTTTGATGTATTTAATAAAAATTTTATAAAAAATTGGTTTGATTCAATTGAAAATCCCATATTTAATATTTCATAAATGTATGTTTTTCACATTTTGTTGAATTTAAAGGTGGTGTAAGTCCATTTGAGGTCATCAAAATAGTAAATTTATTTTAACTAATACTTTAAAAACGATCCCATTATAAACTAAAATCAATTTAATATTAAAAAAAAAACATAAAATGTGCATATTAATATATATCAATATTTTTCAAACATTCAAATACACACCTTAAATATCTCCATATAATATAAAATGGAAAAACGGCTCATATTAGTATATACATGAGAATATTTTAAGGGGGAAAATACGTAACAATAAAGAGTTTTTGCATACCGTATTTTTAGCGTCCGATATTTTCTCCCTAGCGCGCATGCTCATAGAAAGGAAATTGCGCATGCGTAGCTGTAATAATGTTTTCTATGAGCATGCGCGCTAGGGAGAAAAAATACCATATTATAAAATACGGTATGCAAAACCCCCTCTATTAAACACAACAAAAAAGAACAATTCGTAGAAGTACATGAAGCAGTCTTCAATAAAATTAAATATCGGTGGTTTTTAATGGAAAATGTTTTTTTTTTACAGAAAAGGATAATCTTTATAATTCATTGAAGCAATTTTTAAAAAAATTACGTAGAAAATTTCCTGAGTTATGGCGTCTTAACCATTGGAATTAAAGAAACAAATAAGTTAGCATTTTTCATTTAATAATAAGAAAAACTATTAATAAGTTATAAAAATATATTTTTTTAATTTTAATCCAACGTATTTTTATGTTGTTGCTTGTAAATTAAATTAAGACAGGCACTATAAATGTTATTACTTACTTTTTTTATTTATTCACTTTCCAATTTATTTATTAGAATTTTCTTTTTAAATATTATTCCGTTGTTTTTCGACTGCTGAGACTTTGAACAATCTGTGGAATGGTCTGACTTCCCACCTCGGTTCAACCGGAAGTACATTCCGGCCTACTGATTTAAAGAATCCATTTACGGCATAGACACATAATCTTTTTCACGGTTTCACTTCTAGGGTTTCAAAATCAGCCTCCCTGGTCAATACTATTCCAAAACAGAATTTTTTTTTAAAGTATTATATTGCTTGTAGGCAAAAATATATTTATTTAATTCTTTAAAAGAAATGTGCTAAATTTATTTTATTCATATTAGGTAAAATTAAAAAAAAATATAAATTAATACAAAAGAAATCACTCATTTTAATTTAGATGTTTGTTTGGTTTCCAAAGTATAACAAAATAATCTTGCATTGGTATGCTGTTTCAATTTAAAATATGCTTATTTTATAAAAAATAAAGCTCTTTGATTGCAACGATGCATAATAAAAGTATAAATAAAGAATTTTAATTTAAAAGTATTCAAGATTCTTTTTTTTTCTTCGTGTTGCACTGGGATCCAGTTTGTTAAATAAATATCGATATTTATTCCTATGCACCCCATAGGTTAAAACTTATTGTTGAATCCACGGAATATTATGAATACTAAGTCGTTAATTATTTAAATTTAGTTAGTGAACAGAATTCATATTTTTTTCCTTTGAAAATTCTTACAAAAAAGGAAAGAAGAAACTCTCAATTTGAATATGAACGAGCATGTCCAAAAAAATAAATAAATAAAAAATAAAGCACATCCGCGTTGAGAGAGACTAACAATTAGCCTTTTCATGTTCTAGTCCGGGCCAGGGCTTTTAAATCAAGACCTCACAAAAGACCGCTGACTTGCAACCTACTCATTTGCTTTCACAGACCATTCAACGGAACAAACCGCACTAATCCTGCGAACTCGCCCGGGCCGTAATGAAGAGTTTTCAGACGTCTGTAAAAAAAGAAGACTTAAAGTCTAATAAACAAACACATGCTCAGGCAACCAGTTTATTGCTCTTTAAGTCCGACCCGCCATTTTACCCGAATACCACCCGACGCGTCTGTCAGCCACTGTGATGAATTCGCTATTCAAAAATCACAGCCCACCGCCATGTTTTCAGGCTTGTCTCTTGACAGATTTGCCATTGCTCTTCTGCAGAGAGAACAGAAAGAACATTCGAATCCGTGCCAAATCGGTCGATCGCTATCCCCTTCACCTCTGGATTCGACTTCCTATAGGGTAACCGGGGCCCATTATCAGACGATATTTTGTCTGCTGGTTAGATCCCAGACGTCTGGAAAGTACTGAAATAGAGGCTGGAAGCTGTCGGATGCTAAAAACCTTCTGGATTTATGGGTTCTTTAGTTAAAATTACAAGTGTTTTCCAGTTCGTGTTTATGTTCGGTGTCGTACTGAATTACAGAAGCATTCGGTATTAAAATAGATGTTTGTGTTCTTTCTCATCCGTGTGTAATGAAATGTTTACTTTTACGGCATTCTTGAAAAGTCTGGTTAATTGCGTTGCCTTCAGTATACAATGGAATCCACGTGTTCAGTCACCTTACAATTTGGTTTTTTTTTTTTTTAACTACTGCCCCCAATTTTAAGCTCTTTAGAACGAGTCGCACTTGCATTTACATTTAGTTATTTAAATTTACATTAATGTTGATCATTCTTGACATCCACCTTAACATTCATAACACATCACAAATTAATATATTTCACAAAAGAAAAGAATTTCCACTTCACTATCAATAGACGCAAGCTCTAGAATTCCAATATCAAAATCAAAGTACATCGCAATATCATTAATAATCAAATATTCAGAATTAATTTCATCTGTAGCAGCAATACATTTAAACAGCAATAAAAGAAAGAACCCAAGAATATTCACTTAAAAAAAAATAGTGTCCCAAATGAATTTCTTTACCAGTGCTTTTTAAACTGCAATCTCCAACCTTATTATTGCAAAAATATTTTTTCTTATTAATTGCGTTGCTTTCAGTATACAGTGGTATCCTCGTATATTCAGTTACCTTACAATTTTTGGTTGTTTTTAACTACTGCCCTCAATTTTAAGCTCTTTAGGGAAAGCGATACCTGTATTTACATCGAATTATTAATTAATATTAATGTTGATCATTCTTGCCATCAACATTAGCATTCATAAATTATAAATTAATATATTTCTCAAAAGAAAAGTATTTCCACTTTACTATCAATAGACTTGCACTCTAGAACTCCAATATCAACATCGAAATTCATCGCAATATCATTAATAATCAACAACAAGATACATCGCAATATTATCCATAATCAACCCTCAAAATACATCGCAATGTCATCAATAATCAACTACTCAGAAAGAATTCCATCTGTAGGAGCAATACTTTTAAACAGTAACCAAGAAAAAAGAACTCAAGAATACACACTTAAAAAATAGTGTCCCAAATAAATTTCTTCACCAGTACTTTTAAACTGTAATCTCCAAGCTAATTTTTGTAAGAAAAAATTTATCTTCGTCATACTTTACAACTTCAACAAATTCTTTACGTTGTGAGAGTTTTTCTCTTCCAAGAAATAGTAAATAATTCCATCATTATCTACAACATCATTCCATTTTCCTAGCCCTACTAATTAACAGAAACTTGTAACAGGAAATAAATCCTCCCATAATAAATTTTCCTAGTCAGATAAATTATCGAAAGTAGTTCGTTAATCAATCACTCGTTTAATGACTATATTACTATTAATAGTCACGAGGTTCTCTCACATAACTCAATTTTTGCCTTATAAAAACAGGATATAGTCTATTTAAATTTATATTATTATTATTATATATTATTTATATTATTATTATATTATTTATTTAAACAGGCCAATTAGTTTTCTTCAATCCTATACCTTTCTATGTTAGCTCTTAACGTAAGATTATTCTGTCTACTCCATTTTATCGGAATACATCTCTAGATGTATCTTTGACTAGGATTCAATCATCTAGCAAGCAGAAATAACAAAGTTTATATTATCCTGGGGGTATAATAGCTCTGATATTATCCCCAGAATGTTATAATTAATTTCTTTTGGGTTAACTAATTTTACGGAGTTTACAGATTTCCTGCACCACATATTTTTACACCTTCTTATTGCATATTTTATTAAAATTTTTGTTGAGATTAAAATGTGAGACATTTCAATGTTTCTGCATTGCGAAAACTATGAAAACAACAAATAACAACATTAACATAGCCTAAATGTATTAATATTAACGTAGCAGAAAGAAAAATTCTTTCCATTTACTTCCGGTTGCTAAAAGTTCAGAATATAATTTTTTTTTCAATAAAACGTTAACTCCTATTGTACGTTTAAAAATGAAATATGAAATAATTCCATTCCCAACAAAACACACAATTGATATGATTCAGTTTCACAGACAACAAAAACATCAAATACTCTTGTAAGTAGAAACAGAAACAATAATAATAGCAATAAAAAAAATTTTTAGACGGTTAAAATGATTTTTCAGTCGTAAAATCTGGAATTTCCCACTCCAGTACAGAATTCTAGTTTGTCTCCTTGTTTACAAAGGAGCCTGACCGTTTCTTGACCTCCGCACCTCGGCTTTGCAGAACCATACAATTTTAAGAGCAGTCATTTGCCCGTGGTATTCACATTGTAACTCCTATTTTATAGTTCTTATGGAGATTACGGAAGATAAAATAAAATAAAAACGATATTTCTTACTTTTTTTTTTTTTACGATTCTGCATCAAATTGATTATTCTGATAAACTGTAAAATGAAAGGTCATTTGGTTTCGGTTCAAGAGGTCGATTGAAAAATTTTATATCCGATTATCGAAATAACTCAAGATAGACTTGTGATAAGATTGAAATATTGATATTTCTGTAAAATAACCCAAAATGAATTGCTGGAACTATAATATAAAATAACTTTTCCGACAAACATGACGGTGAAAGATATTAAAAATTCACCTGCGCAGCAAGTGCAGAACCTAGTTTACCGTCATCACAATTGCCTGGCTACATGATATTATGCTCGACTCGTGACTAAGTGTTAGTATGTAGGAGGATTAGATTCCAATCTGCTGGTGTCATTGTCGCAGTCACTGACTTCAGTAATCAGGAGAATCGATGCCGACTGCGACATTGTGTGTACAAACTCTTGAATCGATAATCAGGTGCCTATCGAGAGTTTTCCAGGTATTCTCTCCTGTAAAGCTCAAAATGCGAGACAGTTATTCCCAATAGGACTTCCAAAAAGCAATGTTTTCCTCTCCTCTTCTATCAGTGGGCTGTTTGTTGAATGCATAAATGAAATACGAAGCCCACCAATGTCATCAAAAATCAAAAAGTATGATATCATGACAACATTATCTTTGACTACAAATGTACATCAGTGGAATACGAAAACCCATCAATATTGATAACAATCTTTAAAAAAATACGATATCAGTAGGACCACATTATCTTTGACTAAAAAATATTTCTAGCTATTTTCTAAAAGAATTACATCAGGTTCAACAACAACAAAATGTACACAACATTATTTTTGACTTTAAATATACATCAGAGGAACACGAAACTCACCAATATTCAACAAAAAAAAGTACGATATCTTTAAGTAGAAATATACAAATATACATCAGTAGATGCATATTTGTATATAATTAATCGAAAATAAAATATATCTACGATCCTATTAGGACCGGGACCTACAGTTTAAAGGGACAAAAAATTAAGCGAATTACTAAAACAAACATCCATGGCACCGCCGGTCAACTAACTCGATAAACCAGAAACCTGTGGTGCCGATATCTTATTTCAGAGCGCTAGCCACGTTTGAGATTTTTATTGCGTTTTTCCTCTGATTCAATATATTGAATCAAATATATTTCCATAGTAAAAGTGCTTAGGTTTTAAAAATTTATTATAGTTTCTATGTATTTTGGTTTGTAAATTTGCGTATTTTCTTCATTTTTTTTTTTTACGGAAACAAAAAGGCAACTAGTCAATTGGAAAACAAGAAGCCTTTCAAGGCAGCATCGAGAATGTCGTACCAAGAAAATACAAAAAAAAAAAAAAAAAAAAAAACTGAATCAATATATTTTTTGTTATATGTAAGATTAATTATATTATGTGGAAATGTCAGGTTTTAAATTTTTTTCTTTTTTTGCAATACTTTTCTTGACTTTTATATTTAATCTTAATATTATTTTTTATCTTCATTAATATAGTTTTATCATAATTTATTATCTGAGTTAATAATCAAATAATTTTTTTTATTTTCGCCTTATTTTTTAAATCTTGTTTATTCTTTGCGTCTGCATATTTTCATTATTATTATTATTATTTTTTGAGCTAGAATTACAAGGCTACAAACTGATTTTTAAAGAATGTTTTTAGGGTCAGTTCCACTACATATTTACCAAGATGAATTCTACCAGCACTAAACGATATTCAAAAATGTAAGCAACCCAGTTATAAAGCAAGTATGCCCAAATTCAACTTCCATCAATCTTATACAGTCACCATAATTTTTAACTCAAGAACAAAACAATAATAATATTAATCAAGAACAAATATAATAATATATAATCAAGAACAAATATATATATATAAACTACAGAAAGTTAACAAAGTTATTTTTATTAAAATGAAGAAGATTTTTGCTCTGGTGCTCAATGCAACAGATTTCAGGGTTCGAGTTCCGGTGGTGCCACGGATGTTTGTAATGATGCAGAATTCATCTTAAGCCGTAGGTTTCGGTTCTAATGTGACTACGACTACTACTACACTACACCACATCACTGTCATGCTTTTTTATAGTCATATGAGACCAGGACCTGCGGTTTAAAGTGGATTACAAATCATTACAAACATCTAAGGCACCACCGGAACTCGAACCCGAAACTTGCGACACCGAGCGTCAGAGCGCTGGACACTCGGCCATTCAGGCCCCGGTCTAATATGATTGTAGAGCGTTGGGCATAGGTCTGACAGATCTATCCTGTAAAAAGAAAACATCTCATGTTTCGGAAACTGACAGTACATAGGCGGCCTTAGCCTACCATGGGGGTGTCGGCCATTGAAGATGATGAAAAAGAGTCCTTTTTAATAATAATTATTTTATTATAAATATATGTGTGTGTATCTTGAATTAATTCACTCTAAATTTTCCCATTTTTATATTTTTGGTAGTTTTTTTCATGACAATAATTATGAAGCCAGTTAAAATTTATGTATAGCAAATTATAGCTATACCTTTGCTATATAAGGTATTAATGAGTTTTTAATAAGTCCTTCACCATTCTCTGTTTGATTTTCTTGTGGATTTCAAAATAATAAGTACATTGAATTGCAATATGCAATTGCATTGAATGTGCAATAGTACATTGAATTAATGTGTTTTGGTATTAGATTCGATTTTAGCACCCATTTTATTTTTCGTTTGATCGATTTTTTAATATTTATGTGATAAATGTTTGTTCACAAATATATATTGATACAGAGAGACTTTTCAATCCTATCAAATATATAAAAAAAAACCATTTTGTGGCATAATAATAATAACTATGATGGAACAGATTAGAATACGATTTAGAATAAGAATTATATGAAAATCAAACATTGGTAAGGATGAAGCATGCTCGTTGGTGACAAACTTCAAATTTTCTCAGTTTGCAATACATTTTAAAAAATAACAACAGAATAAAACAGTTTTTAAATATTTAAATATTTTATTTAATTAATATTTTCCTAATATTTATACATTTTTATTTAAAGTTTAATTTTAAATTTTCCTAATATTTAAATTTAATTTAAAATTTAATTAATATTTTCCTAATATTTAATATTTAAATATTTTATTTAAAATTTAATTAATATTGTCCTAATATTTTAAATACTTTCATTTAAAAATTTAATTAATATTGTCCTAATATTTAAATACTTTTTCATTTAAAATTTAATTAATATTTTCCTAACATTTAACTTTTAAAATTTAATTAATATTTTCCTAATATTTAAACATTTATATTTAAAATTTAATTTATATTTTCCTAATATTTAAAAAACATTTTATAAAAAATTTAATTAACATTTTCCTAATATTTAAATACTTTCATTTAAAATTTAATTAATATTTTCTTAATTTTTAAATGTTTATATTTAAAAATTTAATTAATATTTTCTTAGTATTTAAATACTTTCATTTAAAATTTAATTAACATTTTCTAATATTTAACTTTTAAAATTTAATTAATATTTTCCAATATTTAAACATTTATATTTAAAATTTAATTTTATATTTTCCTAATATTTAAACATTTTTATAAAAAATATAATTAATACTGCCCTAATATTTAAACATTTTCATTTAAAATTTAATTAACATTTTTTTCCTAATATTTAAATACTTTAATTTAAAATTTAATTAATATTTTCTTAATGTTTAAACATTTTTATTTAAAATTCAATTAACACTTTCCTAATATTTTAAACATTTTTAAAAAAATTTAGTTAATATTTTCCTAATATTTAAATGATTATTTTTTTCTTTAAATGGACTAACCCGGATCGACTTTCAGAATTTTATCACGTAAGTCTTTTATGTAAATATTCTTACCACGTGACTTTTTAAAATACAAATTGACAAATGACGTGGCGAGACGCTAGAAAATCAATGGCGGAACGATGCAATGAACAATGTCAGCAACACATCTGATTTCCATGCAGCTAAAAATAATTTATCGTCGATCAGTCTTTGAGGGAGGGACAGGGGAGAGTTTTCTATTAATGTAGTATAATGTTTCAACCACGTGTGGTGCCTGGTGAAACTAATACAGTTTGAATTATGGAATGTTCGCCACACCTAGCCATTGACTTGAACTTGAATCGAACGATCCGTTTCGCATTGGGGTTCATTTTCTTTGTGATTCAAATATTTAAAACAAGTAATATAAAAAAAAAAAAATTTTTTTAGTCAATTCCTACTTTTTTTTTCACTATATTGCATGCAGAAAAGATTTCTTTATAAATAATTTTCATTCATTTTTTAAAGTTTATCTGGCGCCATCTATTGGTAGATGCATGCAACTTAAATCTAAATAAAAAAAAACTAAAATTAATTAATTAAATTTAATTACTGAATTAATATTTGAAAAAACTGTGTTAACATCAAAGTGTCATCAAGTTGAAAAAAAATGTATTTGAACTTGAGTGGATGAGTAAAAAGCATTTTATGAACGATTGAAAATTTGAACAAGATATATTTAGGGAGAGTGTGAGCTAATAGAAGGAATGAATGAATAAATAGAAGATAATTTTTTTCTGAAATAGGAGTAATAAAAGCATAGTACAAAGCATAATGCTTTGTATAGATTAGTACATAGTGGATAAAAGATCAGCGTTGTAGTAGTTTTCGGTTATATGAAAAATATTTTTGAAGTTTGTAAAACTTTAAATGTGCTGTATTAAATGCATTTATAAGTTTCTAATAAATAATTATTACAAAAACTGAACGCTTAATTCGTATCAGTGAAGAATATGGATTAAAATGTAAAATGGGGGACAGTTACCCACAAAGTTCTTCCAAAAAGCAATGCCTTCCTCTCATAAATATATGGAATAATAGGAGAGTTTTTGCATAACGTTTTTATCGTCCGATATTTTTCTTCCTAGTGCGCATGCTCGTTGGAATAGCTCAGTAATGCAGTATTACAGATACACATGCGCAATAGGTACAATGTTTCCTATGAGCACGCTGAAACAAGTAATATAGAAAAAAAAAAAAAATTTAAAGTCAATTCCTACTTTTTTTCACTATAATGCAGAAAGATAATAATTGTCATTCATTTTTTAAGTTTATCTGGCGCCATCTATTGGTAGATATATGCAACTTAAATCTAAAAAACTAAAATTAATTAATTAAATATTTAATTAATGAATGAATATTTCAGAAACTGTATTAAAAGTGTCATCCACTACAAGTTCAAAAATGTATTTTTGAGTGGAGGAAAAAAAGTATGTTATGAACGATTGAAAATTTGAACAAGATATATATAGGAGTGGACTAATAAGGAATTGAAAAAAATATCGGAAGATAAAAAAAACGTTATGCAAAAACTCTCTAATATTTTACACTCAATTGAGGACAATTTCAGAAAATTGTTTACATATGAATTTGAAACGAAAGCATTAATGTTTATTGACTTCTATTGTAAAGGTCAAATATATATTACAAAATTCATTCTATATTGATAAAAACTTGAATATTACTGCATTACTTCAAAACTTATATAAAAAAATACTTTCTGTAAGTCATTATACTGAAGTAATCATTTACCAGTACCTGAAGCCTTGACTTGCAAGGATTTTAAATAGGTAGCATTGCTGAGTTTAACAAGGTACGAAAATTACAGTTTGGCATTTAAATCATGAAATTAAATTAGTTTCATATATTTTTCATTTTTTCATGAGAAAATTTTTGGCAACTGGATTCATTTTTTTGTACTTCATTTTTCAATTTACAAAGAATTTTTTGTTGAATATTCCGTGGAATGAACTCAGCAAATTTAATTTATAAACAAAAAAAACATTTCTTAAAAAATTATTTTGTAAGCAATTACTAATTTTAAAATATAAATGTTAAAAATATAAATGGTTGAAAATTTGTTAAAAATATAAATGATGACAAAATATTTTAAGAATATATTATGTATTGATATTATTTTCAAGTAATACCTAATCATTTTTAAATGGATTAAAAGAGAAAAAAAAATTTTTTTTTTTTTTTTTGGAAGCAAGAAACAAATTACTTATTTTTATCTTTCTTGCATCATATTTACTTTTTTTTTTTTTAAACAGCCTGTTTAGAGTCTTATAAAATCAAACACATGAAATGATGTAATGATAGCAAACTGGTTTTTAAAACTCAATTTATCTGGTTAAACTTATTACGCTTAAACCTAAACATTGACAAAAGATACACAATTTATTAAATTATTCTTCTCTAAAACATGGCCGAAATGGTTTTTAACAAACAACTGATTTTTTTTTCAGTAAAATCTACTAGCAAAAATGAAATAAAATTTAACAGAATAAAAAAAAATTAACAGTTTCAAGTTCACTAGATATGTTTGTGCAGCCAAATCCGCATCGGTGTTAATAATAATAATAAAAAAAAATAGAACATTAATAATATAACGTCAATGATCCTCATTCAAAATTCAAGGTTAATAGCTGAGCTACTTGAAGCCAAGACTTATCTAAACAAAGCATTGAATTGTATCCAAACTTTTTAATGCAAGGGCTTTCTTGGCTTGAATGTCGGTCAATGGCATCTTTAGTTTGAAAGCGACCTCAAACGACCGACACATGTTGATATCACTCATTACAACGCATAATTGAAGAGGAGGAATTTTTTTCTTTTCAACTTCATTTAAGCTTTCTATTATCGCATTTTGTCAGTCTAAAAGATAATCCTTGCGAAGGTGGAGATACTAGGTGGCAGTGCTGAGTTTAGAAGGTACGAATATTGCAGTTTGTGGTATTAAGCACGGAATTAAATTGGTTTCATTCTGTTTTACCATGAGAAAAACTCTTCGTAGCAGGATTCAGTTGTTAGTGCTTCATTTTTTGTTTGTTTACAAAGGGCAGCTTATATTCTGTGGAATGTATTCAGCGAATTTAGCTAATAAACCCTAGATCAGAGGTGGCCAACACAAATGATCTTGTGGGGCACTTTGGAAATGCATCATAATTATGCGGGCCGCATATAAAATTATATATTCCCATATTAGATTTAGAAACATAATGAGCTATTATTTTTTGTGTTTACTATCATTCTTATATGTAAAAATAGATAATACAATAATAATGATACTAAACGCACATTGTAAAGAAATATATAACACTCAAAATGAAATATAATGAATATACAAATATAAACGAAATAGAAAAAATGAAATCATTAAAAAATATTTATTTTACTAGTGCGATTTTGGTTTCTCCACTCTTTCACTTAGCTTTTGCAAATCGATCTCAATTTGGGTATTTGCACATCGTAATAGGTGTTGCGTTCATTATATTTCAGCGTGTTTTGTGCTGGGTCAATTTCATTTTCGGGGAAAAAAAAAAAAAAAAAAACACGATTCGCAGGTGTAAGTTGAACCAAAGGCGCTAACAACTTTTTGTGCCAGATTGCTCAAATTGGAAAATTTCTGTTTTGTGACTTAAGTGTTATAAGAATCTATTTTTGATTCAAATGTTTCAAAAATGTGTTTTAATTCAATATTGTATTGTTAGTCAATCAGTGCCATTAAGGGATATTCTGAGGCCGACCTGATTTCAACCTGAAAGGGAGATGAATATATTTCAAAAATTTTTTTGTATTTTTCTAACTCTAAATTAGGTAACTAATATGAGAGTTAATTTTTGAATATATGAATGTAAAAATAAAGTATTTTTTTAAATACATTAGTTTTCCCTACTTTGGCCATTATAAAATAAATATATTTTCTAAAAGCGTGATAAATCTCACGGACCGGAAAAATGTTCAAGGTGGGCTGTGGGTTGGCCACCACTGCACTAAACATTTCTGAAAAAAATTCATTTGACATTCAGTATATTATTTTTCACATAACGGTGAACTTGCACCATTTAAAAAAATTTTGTGGCTGATATTTTTTTAAAAAGATATATGAATTCTAAAAAAAAAAAATTGCAAATAATTAGAAATTTATTCTTGTAAATTAATCATAAGACATGAAATCTTTTATCATCACTGCGGCATCTTCAATCTTCTCGATAAACATATATAGCCAGGTGAGGTAAAGTCAGACTTCTCTCTTTGGGTGACCCATATCTTTGTACCGCAAGGTCAAAGACAAAACAGAAGCTACATTTTTTACTCTTTATCCTGTCTTCAGTTTAAGAAATTTGATTGTCCTGGAGTGGTTTTTAATTGTTTGAGAACACACGGGTTCCTGGATTTAGTCTAGATGTTGCTGTCGACCAAGTGGGATAAGAAACAACAACACCATTGTAACAAACAAGTATTATAAAAAATTCTTTTTTAAAGTCAATTCCTACTTTTTTCACTATGAAAAATGAAATTCAAGTGAAAATATTTTATAAAGTCCTTTATAAAACATTTTCATTCATTTTTTAAGTTTATCTGGTGCCATCTATGAGTAGGTATATGCAACTTAAATCTAAAAGAAACTAAAATTAATTAATTTAATTTAATTACTGAACTAATAATCGAAAAAACTGTATCAACACCAAGTGTCATACTTTTTGCTGATCAGAAAGATCCCCCCAAAAAAAAATTAATAAATGAAATTTTTAAAAAATTGCAGGTAATTTTAATTTAATACCCCTTTTGAATTAAAATTTCATAGTATCAACATATTTTCATAGAAAAGAAAGGGCAATGAGGGGCCCCCATTCGAAAAATTTGCCACGGGCCTCAGATGGTATAGTTATGCCTCTGATTACATTACGCCCCTGAATTGTTTTTCAGATGCATGTGCTTTGACTTAGTCATCTGCCACTTTAAAGGCAGGGATGTAGCAGAATCAGAGTTATCCAAAAACCAAGCACTAAGGGGCCTGTGTTACACTGCACCCACATTGTTTTATTATAATTAGGAACTAGCACACTCAAAAGTTGTACTCGGGATTTCTCACTCTCTTCCCAGAGTACAACAGGAATTGCATTCCGGTTAAGAAGTTTAACCTGCGAAATCTCGGAACTCCAATGTCAAGTTTTTATTGAACCTCATTGAAAAAGTCCATATCATCATACTGACAAGTATGTTCTACAGTTACTTTTTAGTACGTGTAGTACAAATTACTCGTATTCTTCTTCATTGGTGTAACAGCCCCATGGTGGGCATCCCCCGCCCCCATCCCCAAAAAATCTCATCATTCAAAGAGAAAACATCTCCTGTCTCGAAATTTGAGGTAGGCAGACGCCCTACCGGCAAATTTCGAGACAGGAGATGTTTTCTTTATGGAGTAGGGTTGTCAGCCCTACGCCCAACGCTTTACAGTCATGTTAGACCGGGAACCCGAAACCTGTTGCACTGAACACTAGTCACTAGGCCATCAGGCCTCAGGTTACTCGTATTGCCAAGTAAGGATATTATAGGAAGCATTAGAAAGATACCATCAAAAAATTTCTTTCAAAAATAATTTTTTATCTAAAAAAAAATATAATAATTAAGAAAGCAATCTCAATTATTAACAGATAAATGCATTCAATGCAAACTTAATTATTAACAGATAAAGATCTCATTTGTAGCATTTTTTGCATTCGTGTCAATATTTGAACCTCATGAATAAATACTTGTCATTTTCGACATAATATTGATAGTTACGAAAGATCTGATATGGCATGAGATTTTCATTGAGCGTTCATTATTCATGTTGCTCCAAATCTTATTTTCTTCCACCAAGTTCGTATTGAAAGAATAAAAGACATCTTAATAAGTTTGTATTGAAAAAAAAAAATTTAAAAATACCACGAAATTGAGAAAACTACGAATCAGAAGTAATTGGCGGTGGCACTTGACAAATGAAGAATTGCTGTCTGATATAATCTTCAAATGAAATATCGCTTATATAGAAACAGTATTAAAAATTCTTATCACATATGAATGCAGTAAACAGCATCAGATATACTGAGTTATTATTTTATCTAATATAACATCAGCTCATCTTTCTGACAGGATTATCACCAAATCATAAAAATATCTTATCTGTGTTTCAAATTTATCTTTTAGTCTCTGCATAAACATCCTTAAATACGCTCTTTTTACATCAAATTCTTCTTAATTAGTGATTTTTATCATTGATTGCAGGAACTAACTTGATTGTCAGACTGACGGCGATTTGCCAGATTGACGGAAGAACCTCGGTTGCTTAGCAACCTCTATCGCCTGCTTTGTGAATGGGAGAAGTTTCTTAAGCTAAAGCCCATTGATTAGATAGAAAAAGAGTATATATATATGTATTATTAATTTATTTAAAAAAATTAACTTATTAATTATTTATTTTTTATTAATTAATAAAAAAAATATGCATATATAATTTTTTATTGTTATAATTTTTAAGGGCCTGAATGGCCGAGTATCTAGCCCTCAGGGCCACAGGTTTCGGGTTCGAGTCCCGGTGGTGCCATGGATGTTTGTAGTGGTTCGGAATCCACTTTAAGCCGTAGGCCCCGGTCTCATATGACTGTAAGAGCGTCACGGAGTCAAAGTCGGACTTCTACCAACGGGTGCTCCCTCACAACAGAAGTTGCTTCCTTCCCCTTCAATCATGAGTACATATGGGCTCGTGGGCTTGGACTAGATGTCTGCCAAGTGGGATAAGAAACAACAACATACTTTCTAAAAAGATAATAAAAAATAAGTTAACAATAGAAACAAACAAAAACGATTGGAGGGAAAATGTGATTCAGCGGAGAAACTTCATCGTAATTCGAAAAGGAGGATATCGAAACGTTAATGAATAATATTCAGAACAGCGCGAAGTCTTTTGCAATTTTTGAAATCAGAAATGTATTCATCATAGTTGCTTAGATCATAGAAAACAGAATTATTAATATTTGGAATGGAGTTTTAAAATTTTGTGCAATTTTATAAACAAACTGTTTAAAACTTGGGAGGGAAAGAGAATGTCTGATATCCTCATTCTATTACAGCATTCCACGCCAATAAAAGTAATATATTACTTTTTATTTAAATAATAGTGGTAATTAATTCAATTTGCTATTACGCATGCTTTCAAATCTCTCCGTGTCCAAGGCGGTAACAGTACTTTAAATCTTTAGGTTGGTATTGTCAGACTGATTAACATCATACATTTTTATAGTCCTATTGATTTTGAAAATGAACTAATACACAAGAGTTTTTTAATATTTTTTATGTTAGTCAAAACAGTAGGCAATCTTATGGGAAAAAACGATGATATAGCAAATAAATGTGCATATTTACTTTATGCAAAATGTTTTAGCACAAAGTGATGTAAACATGGCTGAAAAAAAAAAATTAGATCATCATTTTTTATGTACGATGAAATGAAGGGCATAATTAAGGAAAACTTCAAAAAATATATATATACTGAAAGGTAATCACTTAAAAATAAAGATGTTCTCTACTCTAAATTTAATGATTAATGGAAATATTGCCTTTTTTAAATTTTCTTAGTGATAAGTGTCATTTATATATTTTTTTTTAAAATTCTAATATAGTTTTATAGGAGTTTAGAGTACAGATATGAAAATGTGTTCTTTTTTAGTTTTTATTATTGTCTAATATTTTTTTAACATTTATATGTTGTTCTTTATATTGATTTAAGCATTTATGCACACTATAATTCATCGATTCCCAAATTGTTTTACTTTCCTAGAACTGAACTGAAGGCATTTGAATGAATTTCCTTGGTCCATAAGTAGTCTAGACTACTTTGTAATATTATATTTGAAGTAGTATCACAGCTGACTCACACATTTTGAATACAATGTTAGAGATTAATAGAATAACAGATATAAGAATAAGTATATTTGAATAAAATTGAAAAAAAAAAAAAAAGAAAATGCAGTTTTATTTCAGGATGAGGCACCATGGAGATTGAAAACTGCCGATAGATTAGCTTTGAATAATCGATTGGATGACATATTAAAAGTAATAACGTACATCACATCATCTCTCAGTAGCACTCCCTTAGGTGAGATGAACGTTCTTATGGCAAGATTACTAATAGAAATATAGGGGCTGTTTCACGTTTAACTTCACATGCACTGTTTCTTTCTTCAATTTTCTTAGTACTTCATCGTTTTGTTATGATTTCATGGTTGTGATTCATCCTAGTAACTAAGAGTACTTGATTCTATTAAATCTGCTCCTGGACTTAAAAGCACAGTTGATTCTCGTTAAAACACCAACCTCATATTTCACTATAAAAAATATAATATCTGTTTAATAAAAGTATGATATCTGTTTAATAAAGATATAATATCCGTTTAACTCGGTTTTTAAACTGCTGACCACCCAAAATGCAACACCACGAAGGAAGCATTCAAAAGGCGTGAAATTTGTACCATGCATATGCCTTTGTAGCATATACAAATTATTAGACGCACATCACGCCACCTATAAGTGTTATATAAAAGAATGCTTCTATAAGCACTGGAAATATTTTTACGGGCTGTTTTTTTTTCCATGGGAAGCTTCAGTATACCTCATAGAAGAATAAAACAGAGCTCATTTTTGAGTTTGACAGAGGAAGAATTATGGTTTGTAGACATTACGGATTTATCTTTTCATGAATTTGGTGTTCATGTTGGACGTAATCAATCCATTGTGATGCAGATAAGCTACAATCATGGATGCAAGGAGATGGGCCAATCGACATGAATGATTGCACCAACCTCTTCGCTCCACTACACGTGAAGAAAGGCATATAATGCACATGCCATTGATGGACAAGCACATCGCATGAAATATTGTCTATCGCAGAACAATCTGTGTTAGCATGCACCATTCGTCTGAAAAGACAATGTCGTACCATTTGCAAAACAGAAGAATTTCTGCAAGGTGTCCATTTCTGTGATTACATTTGACTCTAGACTATACCATTTGACTCTAGACTTTGGTCATATCCAAGACTGGGATACTGCAGTGAGAACTAACTCTTAAATTATGCATCGCCTTATTTGTCCTCCACAAAGCATTATAGTTTGGGATGGTAATGAATATTTAAATCCGCATCCCTCTCCTGAATACGCATTGCTGGAACAGCCAGCACTAGATGTTGCTCTTGGAAACTGTGAGCTAATGTTTTATTTTATTTTTAAGACTTGCGTACGATGATATTTCAATATATCTATTCGAAACCGCACGTGACATGAAATGTTCATTAATTCTTCCCAGATCATTTCATTTTGAGCCTTGCCCTTGCCATGCTGAAGATCTGTGGCTCATCGAGCACATCTAGTCGAGGATTGGTGAACGACAGGTTCAGAATACATAACCAACCAGCTGCTACACCAAATGAACTTTGGCAGCGTGTGGAAGTAACATGGACTGACATACCACAAGAACATATGCAAAACTTCTTACATTCAATGCCAATGTCTGTAGGCAACCGTGGCAACTAAACAAATAAAGGGTTTCTTCATGTTTCTGAACTCTAAGGAGACTGTTTTTTATCAATAATTTTATTTTTCTACTTTATATCCTTCTTTTAAATAAATTTTTCTTTGATATCTCATGCATATCATGGTGTTTTCTTTTGGATGGCTAGCTATATATACAAAAGACGCTAAACCGCCGCCACTTATTGGGGGAAACATGAAAATGGCTGTCCACCTGGGTGTTTGTAAGTAAGAGTGCTCTTGACATTTCATTGTCTGGGGTCTTCAATGTATTATTAAAATGGAAATATTTCATTGGTACCAAGTTCATTTCTTCAAGAACATTTTATATTGATACCAAATCCACTTATCCAAGAATAGTTTTCATTCATAACAAAACTATTTATTCCAAAACATTTTCATTCTTTCTGTTGTTCGGAAATCACGTATTTTCATTTATTATTTCCATAAGATTCTATTCAGCCCTTATCATATTCGTGATATCCCTGAATGGCCTAGAGAAAAATTGTAGGCATTGCAACGGCTTTTCTGTGTTCACGGTTTCTCAAGCATTTTCACAGAATTAAACTTACTCTGATCCTCACTGTCTCCTGTGCTATAACCAGAAAGAAATGGATCTGTCTCACCTTGCTTCCTGTTCTGCACTGCCTCCTGTTTCTTTATGGAAACGTTATCGGTTTGCTGGACTTAAGTGGAAGGATTAACTGGTGCCATTTGCTTCTATCTTGTTCTTTGTATTTCTCATAAATGTAATTTTTAATATTTTGACTATGGGGATGTTTTGGGGGTAAGTTACCCCACAGGTACTCCATAACAGCTACGTTCGTATCCGTATACGTATCCGTTTGTATTTTTCTTCTTTTTTATAATATCTGTTGTCCTGTAAACTTGCCATTGGAAATAATAAATAAAAAAGATTCTATTTAACTTTATTAGAACATAATTAGTAAAAACTTTCCATTAATTTAATAATTTGATTAATCTTTCGAAAAATAAATTAATGCAAAAAATATAAATGATGACGAATTTTTTTTTAAAACTAAGGTGTTTTTAAAGCAAAAATAAACGAATTAATCAATTTTATGAGAATAATTTTGAAATTACTATTTAACCATCTAAATTAATGGAATCTTTATTGCTTTACATTCGACACTTCGGATTTAAATACACAAATCAACTTGACAACTTCAAAATAATACATGCTAGTCAATATCGATACAAAGAAAAGTATTGTATTATTTCAATTACAAAAACTTCAAGTGTCCAAATAAATAACCCTTACACAATTTAGTTCTTATTAGCAAACGAATCCTGTAATAGGAACACTGTAATGCGGAAATGAACAATGGAGTTCAATGATCATTAATGAATGAAATTAATGTAGAGAATTTTTTTCACACTTTTATTATTCTAATGCTAAGGACTGTCAATAAAGCAACCATTGAATCGTTTGGTTTTCTAAAATAATTGTAATCGTTTATGAATATGAACAAATGCAGTATTTGGTATGTTTTCATTTTATTTTAAGCTTATTTTTTTAAAATAAAAATCAAATAACTTAAAAAATAAATTTATTTACTAAATAATAAATTTTTAATAATACTCTAACTATGATTACTACAGTTATATATTATGAAAATTGTTATAAATAATTTTTAATGTTTTTTCAATCCAATTTAATTTTATATACTAAATATTATTTTTAAATTGATTAACATTTTTATTTAGAATGATTTTAATGATGTTTAGCAATGCAAAAAAGTAATAAGTGAGTTTTATTTCATTAATTAATGTTTAAATAATGGTAGTAAAAATTGACAATGTTATTTGTGGTATAATGTAACTACTACTTTTGTAAATTAAAATATTTCTTTTAAATATTTTTTTCATTTATTCACAAAATAAAAAACTCGATTTTATTTAGAAAATAAAATTATCATTTTGTTGGAGAATAGAAATAGTATAATTTTATATTCTCTTATTTAGAAACACAGCGTTTATAAAATAACATTATCTGAATAGAAAGTTGATATATATTGTAAAAACAGAACTTGACAACTTATAATTTTGTCTTTAAGAAAAATAAAATTTTTGATGTCCCTTTTCATGCAATGTCATTCGTTTTGTTAAATGGGAGATCCACAACTTACATCTTAAAACGCAAAATAAAAATTTCCAATACTTCGATCACAAATTTCTAATTTATACAAAAATGATACAGTTTCATGAAAATGTAAAAAACAATCATGTTTTTATAAATAATTTGAATTTTAGCTATTAAACCATTGATCTAAATTATTAAAAGTATTTGTTAAAAAAATTTTATTTTTCCATTGAAAATTTAAAAGATACATTTTTAATAATTCAATTTATCTTCGATTGTTTTAGAACTCTGAACAAAATTAAATGATTGAAAACTTTCTATCAAGCATATCGTGGGAGAAATATATTATATAGCTGATATAGCTCATCTATATCCTGAATAGCTTACTATATCTATAATACTGATATAGCTCTACTTCCAATCTTACATATGTAGTTTAGGTTTGCAATAAGACACTCGTTCCATCCAATTCGTTATATCTGAATATTTACATAATTTACAGATGCTGTATTATTATTGCTATTATTTATTTTGGATAAAATATCTGAGACTGATATAACTCTACTTCCAATCTTAAATATATAGTTTAGGTTTTCAATAAGACTCTTAAAAACTTCTTCATATCTGAACATTTACGTAAGTTACAGTTCTGTATTATTAATATTATTATGTATTTATTAATTTATTCGTTTTAGTAATAAAGAAAAAAAATAAACAAATATGGTCTGTTTAAAGAATTTAAATCAATTTCTCGCCTATTCTTATTTACCTACTATTTTTTTATTTTTTTCTCATATAATAAAGTTACAGAAAAATTTAACCTTATCTTTTGACATAAGGGAGTTTATTGTTCAACTAATGTTGTTTGATAACCTCAATGTAAAAAATTTTATCTATTTTTAGCACTTTTTCAATCCTAAAATGCTATAAAAAAGATCTTAGAATAAGCAGTAAATTAAATCGGGTAAGCCAATAAAGTTGTTTTATGGAATGATCATTGGAATGGTCATGGAATGATGATCGAGCAATGATCATGGAATTTCCATGAAATGATGATCTATCAATCATAGAATTTCCATGAAATGATGATCTATCAATGATCATAGAATTTCCATGAAATGATGATAGATCGATAATCATGGAATTTTCAATGGTCATGGAATTTTCATGGAATGATGATCGATAGAGATGATGATGATAGATCAATGGCCAAGGAATTTTCATGGAATGATGGTTGATAGAGATGATGATGATAGATCAGTGGTCATGGAATTTTCATGGAATGATGATCGATAGAGATGATGATGATAGATCAATGGTCCCGGAATTTTCATGGAATGATGATCGATAGATGATGATGATAGATCAATAGTCATAGAATTTTCATGGAATGATCTCATCAAATCATTGTTCGAAAATTTAAACATCTAGTTACCAAACAGAATTGCCAGAATGCTATCGAATACAGGCAAATTAGAAAACTCCAAAAGAATAATTTGATCAACCGGATATCAATATTGAGTAGCAAGGAAAAATGTTTCATAAGTATGAAGAATTATATCAGAAACAAGAAACAAATATTTTACAATGTTTTATTTGCTAATAAAATCAATTATATTGAATTCAGAACTAGTGGTTAATAAATAATTTAGAGAAAATCAAAACAAAATTGAAAAAAAAAAAAAAAAAAAAAAAAGAACTTGCTTTCATTCGTTAAAAAAGGCGATGGAAGAGTTCGTGTGTGAGTGCAGGTCGTCCTCTGGGTAGGTAGGTTCGAATTTATTGATGACACTATCAATAAATGTGACATCTTAACCAATAATTTAAAATCATTCTACCGAAAATTTCGGTAACTTTAAATTATATTAAAATAGGATTCCTAAGCATACTGTTTCGACTACACAATCGTAAAAAAAAATCGTAATCGTTATCAGATTTGAACCCGAAATAACACATTTGATCAGAATTGAAAAATAGAACCAGAGAACACAAAATTTCCTCAAAGTAGTAGCTGAAATCTATAATGCATAAGAGCTAGAACAAATAGGTCCTGAATTTGTTAAAAGTTAATTTGAATGTATACCAAAACGTGTTAAAAAAGCATAAATTAAAAAGTGTTCTTAATGCTCATAGATATTCAGCCAAAAACTAAAAAATTGTTTATTATGTAGTTCAAAGATTTGTATTGAATTAAATTGTTCTTTGAAAATTTTTGTGAGAAAGTTTTTTTATTTCCATCATATTTGTATTTGAAATTTTTTTCCCTAAATAATTAAAACAAAATGCATATATAAAAAATGTCAAACAAATACCTTCTTATCTAACAATTTGTATGTGTCTATGTGAAAACTCATATAAGATACATTTCAATACGTGTGTAATTAAATATATTGTAAATGAAAATATATAAAAACAAACCAACACATAAATAAAATATTGAGGCAAATGAAATTTTAGAAATATATGGAACGCACGTTTTTTACTTGATATGGTATATAATTAAAAAAATGGAATATTATTGTTAGCTAAAATAGAAATTTTTAGCAAACCAAATAAATTCAAATACAAAAATATTTTATTTAAAACTTTTTTAAAACGTCATTAAATTTTTATTCATTTTGAATGACTGTTAACAGAAGAACTCTAATGTAACATTTTAAATAAATAATTTTTCGATTTATGCTTTTTAATATTACCCGATCTGGAAAAATTAAATAAATTTAAACTTTTGAACTTCCTAATCCTCAGTAACAAAAATAAACTCTAAAAAGTTCCATAAAATATCTATGCGAATGGCAGATGCCAAAAATGAAAACACAGAACAAATCTAAAACATTCTTATCTAAACAATAATAAAAAAAAAAAACCAGCAATTTATTAAACATTAAATAATAATAATAATAATAAATAATATTTACATGATAAGTTTATTATTCACCTCTTAAATTGTTATTTTTTTTTTTTTGTGTGTATGATAGAGAATTCTAATCCGATATTTTTTTTCTATTTATGCATTTTTAATATTGCCATATCTGGAAAAACTAAATAAATTTAAACTTTTGACCCTTCATAACCCTCAGTAATAAAAAATAAACTCTAAAATGCTCCATAAAATATCTATGTGAATGGCAGATGCCAAAAATAAAAACACAGAACAAATCAAAAACATTCTTATCTAAACAATAATAAAAAATAGCAGTTTAGTAAACATTTAAAAAAATAAATGAATAAAAAATATTTATATAATGAGTTTATTATTCGCATCTGTCATTCGCATTTTTAATGAAACAAAATTAAAAAAATAGAATTCGTTCCAGGTGTGCCATATCGGAGGCGATAGTGCACTGTGACCATAACTCATCTCGGAACAAAACGAGCACCGGTTCCAGGGCAGCCAATAGGAGTGATTCGCTTGGCTTGTTTTTGTTTTATTTTGTCCAAAGTGAGTTTTGGCGCTATTTTGAGTTTCCGAAAGAGAAAAGAGAGAGAGAGAACTGTAAAAGAGACACGCTGGCTGGACTAGATCCGGAGTTTTCTGTCAACAATGCCGGTACCAGAGTTGTGGACTCTTGCTTTAACAGCGTGTATAGTTGTCTGGGTAACCCCCAAACAGGTATGCTTTGAATGCTTTTCAGTTTTTTTTGTTTTATTTATTCTTTTTTACATTCCGGCTTTTTGTTCTGAATATTAAAGAAGGAAGATTAGGATTTTTTGATGGAAATCTTGAACGAGTTTTTTCATGGAGTTCAGAGGGTTCAAATTTTGGTGTAGATGGGAATTGAAATTGAGAGAGAGAGAGAGAAACAAATTTTGATCGGAAATATTTTAGTAAATTAGTTTACCATTTAAAATAAAAAAAACTATGAAATGAGTATGTGATAATTTTAAAGTAGTCATATTTAGAAATCTAAATTAATATTAAAAAATGTATTTCATAATTTAAATAGACAAACTCATTGAATTGAAATTATTATTATAATAAATTATTTTATAATTTCCAACATTTAGACAGATTAGTATAAATAGAATATTAATAAAATATTTCTAAAATCTTTTTCTAAAATTTTTTTTTGGTACAATGGTTTTTAATCTATTAAATATAAGAATACTAACAATAGTGAAAAAATTTTAAAAGTTGAATTTCTAAGGAATATTTATGGATTTATTTATTTAGATTGTATAATAATTTTTTGTTTGACAATCATAGTATTGATTATACTTTGCATTTTATGTGTTGTAGTAACACTGAATTTATTATCCTACAATATCAAATTAGAAGGCATTATTACGTATTTATTAGTAATAATATTTAGTAAATAAGTAATATTCATGATTTTTGATGTTTTGTTTTTTGTTTTCATAAAAAATTAACAAAAAAATTATAATCATTTGATTCCCAAATAGACAATACATTAAAATTCTTTAGTACAATGAATAATTTTTCAGCATGTATCAAATTACGATAAAAGCACATTAATAAAGTTTCCATATGAAATATTCTATGATGAAACTCAATTCCATACAAATTCCATGTAAGAAATCGATCAAATTATTTTAGTAAAAACCCAAATCCCCTATTCTGAAAAAAAAAAAATTCTATTTTATATTCCTAATTCTTTATTTCAATTTTTTAAAAAATATTAATTGTCTAATTGAGAATTGAAATACTCAAAGGGAGAAAAGTTAGTTATTCCGTTTTTAGCAGAACTAAAGAATGGAATTTATTTACAATTATTCCATATTTTTTAAAATTTGTGTTATAATCATTTTAGTATCATTTAAAGTATATTAATGTTTATGTATTTTTTATCAAAATCAGAACAAATAAAAATAAAATGAATAAATATCAAATATGCTGTTTTTAAAATGAAAATAAATTATTATTAGAATCAAATTACATTAATGTGGCATTATTATGCTAACTACACCGACTTCTAAATGTTTTCAATATTTCACATTTTTTAGCTTTTTAATTTAAATATTTAATTTATTGAAATTAATAAAATTGAAGAATATTTAAACTATTTCTATTTAAAATTAATCAATTATATTTCTTTATCTATTTTATTTTTGTAACTTCGTGAAATATTAAAGTGAAAATTAATGTTAAAATCATTATACGTATTTTTATTGGTCATTTATCGATAATATTCGTTGTGTTGCCAAATAGTTATAATTCTTAAAAAAAAAAAAAAAAAAATGAATAGGAAAACAATATTTTTTTTCGTTCACGTTATGGAAAAATATTAAAATGAAACATATTTATTTGAAAAATAAAATGATTTAGTGTTGCGAAAGTTTTTAAAATGAAAACTATATAAAAGAATTAAATTTAACTTTTTCTCAAATCCAAAAATAATAATAAACAAAAATAATACAAAAAAAATTTAATATAAACTAGGAAAATGATTTTAAATTATTCAATAGTTTTTAAACTAATCGTTTAGTTAGATATCGCTAATATTCGAATTTTCTCAAATTTCGGTTGACAAGGCATTAAAAAAAAAACCGTGACTTTAGCTGTTGTTGCTATGTTACCCTTGAGAAAAATTCTTGGCATCATTTACGAATCGTTTGCTTTTGAAAAACTCTTTTCTTGAAGTTGAATGAAATGGTCTTGCATCGCTTCTAAGAATGAGTACGCGAAGTACTCTTTGATGATTTTGCACTTATTCTTGAAAAACTCTTCACTCAGTTAGATTTATGGAACATTTTTATGACAAACACTTTTTTTGTGTGTTTTTCATAAAAAGTCCAATCACTAACTGGGATTTAAACAAACGATTCTCATAAATTAATATTTTTGTAAGAACAAATTAAAAAAATTAATAATATAAATGTTTGTTTATAAATATAAATGGTTTTCGTTATTTCATGAATAGAGATTTTGCTTTTGCTGAAATAATTCGATCGATTTCTTGACCCTTTTTTATTAGGCGCGAAACTAGGGTAATGATGATTTCTGTGCAAAGGACGGAATGGTATAGGACAAGGTTTGTCTAGAGTACTAGTGTTTCTGTGTCAGCAAATCAATATTTACAAGTCCTAACACACTGACCTAAAAATAGGCAATTAAAAAGTAGAATTGTGTCTGCAAATTACGAATTTATGAAATATATTTCTCTGTTTGAAGAACTTAAAATAGAGAAATAAATAAATAAAAACTCTCATCTAATTAAATGTTTACAAAAACGTTTACGTTTTATTCTTAAGAAATAATAATAAAAAAATTATCTGTAGAACTATTAATATTTTTATATTTAAAAAAAAATTCCTTTTTTTGCATATATTCTTGACTTGTAAGTATAGAAAAGACTACAATTTTTTTAAGTGAAATTTACAAATTAATTCGTTTGGATGAGAAATTTGGGGAAAATGTACTTCTTTAACAGTCTAGTATGATTATATTGTCCCATTCATTGCCTATAAATAATTGAATTCCTTTTATTGTCATGCCAAAAATTTTCTAAAAACTATGACCAAAAATTCATAAAAAAATGACACAAATTAGCTTAATTATTAAAAAGGCAACACATCTCTATGTGGTTTTTTTTGTAATTCATAGGCAATCAAATGTTATTGAATTTAACATCAAATGTTTTACATCATTTAATGTATTAATTTAATATTTACGGTTTGTGTATACCAAAACCAGCCACTATGAAAATGCATAGCCAAATATCATTCGTGGCTAAGAGAAAGAAAAATTATTTGTTAGACTGTACCTATGAATTAAATAAAATTTTATTTATTTTACTTGGATGGCTTATTCAGTGGCTAGATTAGTGGCTTTTGTATAGAAAATAACAGGATATGAAACTTTTTAGTTTTGGGTTTTTTTCGACAAAAAATTAGATTGTTTTTGAAAGGGATATCATCTAAAAGGAATGAATCTGTCTTTTATAGCTAATAACCGATTGATATAAGTTTTGTTGATACTACTTTGGTTTGATCTGTCGCTTTGGGCCCACGAGGGTTAAACAGGCAGGGACCTACTGTTTAATGTGGATTCCGAACCACTCAGAAACATCCTTGCCATCGCCATGATTTGAACATGAAAAGCCTGTGGTACCAAAGGCCAGAGCGCTAGCTAATTGGTCATCAAGCCACTGCAGATATTACAGCTTTAAGACTATTCGCTGCGTGAAAAATTACTCAAAAGAAACTTTCTCAATATAATTTTGTTTTCAATGAGCTATAATAAATATTTTCATTTTAAATTATATCATTCGGAAGTTCTTATCTGTATATAACCATGAAATTGAAAATGTATTATTTTTTTGATGATGTTAAATTATGTAATTTTTTTCTCCAGTCACATGAGTTATTAGGCTTTTTTTTTTTTTATTACAAATCCATATTGTAAAAAAAAAAAAAAAAAAAAAAAAAAAAAAAACTTGCTCTTTTAAATATTAGAAAGAAAAAAAAATCGATTTTGGCTAATGTCGCAATTTTAAAAAACAACAGTATTTTATCGAAATCTGTTCTTATAACTGTGCTTCCTCCTACACATTGCAAAAGCGCCGTCTGTGGCGTTCAGGAGAAATGGCCGGTAGAAATCGAGACTCTCCCTAGAGGAAGTGCAGCTCAATCACGCACTTCTGTTGAGAAACTTTAGTTTACAGTCTCTCACACCAGAGAGGAAATATATTTAAAGCAATCCTGCTTAGTAATTGGCCTACAGACTTTCACCAGGGGAGGAAGTATCTTTCACGCACCCTGCGCTTACATGGGTATCGGGTTTTCGGCTTAGAAGTGGAGTCCTTCCACGAATCTATATTTATCTGTCTTTATATGTGTTAAATATTGCATGTCTTTAATTGTATGTGTGTGGTGTTTGTGCTTGTAAATAAAGCTGTGAGTTCTGCAACCTGTGTCTCAAGTATCTCAAACCAACAGCATCCAATTACATTGATTGCCCAACCTGCACACTACATTCTTTAATTTTCATTCTTGTAAAGAAAGTGAAAATTCTTTGACGCATGTGTTGCCAGGGAAACAAAATTGCAATCTTAACGCCTCATTTGCCTTTAAATTTTAATTAATATTCCCGAAACTTAAAAAGATTAGAAAATTAGGCGATTTTTTTTAATACTGACACGAATCTTTTGTTGTATTTGTGAATCCCTAATTATCTTTCGTTTCGAAGGATATGCGCTCACATAGATTCGCGGACAAATTTTTAATACTACAAAAAAAAAAAAAAAAAAAAAAAAAAAAAAAAAAAAATGCTTTTAGAGCAATGATAAACATTTAACTTCAGGCGATTTTTTCATCACCATAACCTCACAGTGGGCAAGCAGCATTTAAAAAGAAGTAAAAAGAATATTAATCTTCCCCATGTGATACAAGATGTTAAAATTAATATATTTTATGAACATTCTGTATTTATTCTTCGGCCGTTTAAACACATTCTACTTTCTTCATTAATTTATTAAAACAAGCGATTTCAATCCAGTTTTTGTTTATCCACGACAACAGTCCTTACCATAATCGCTGTCTTTTCTGTGAACAGCGTGCGTTTGTTTTAATTTTTTTGAAAAATACACCAAATTTTCATTTAAATCCGTGTGCATGGTGAGTTGTAGTGCATTTGTGTCCATGATAGAAATGTTCTCATTTTAAGACTTGATTACTTCAGGTTTGTCAAATAATGCTAGTATATCTTTAGCAGCAAAGATTTGCTTATTTTTTCATTTTTCTTTTGTATCCTACAAAAAACCTTTCACATATTTTCTACAAAGTGAGGTTTCGGAGGATCAAAAACTTCTTATGTTTCGATTTAAATGAATGAATTCAGAAAGAAAAATCACAGTTGTTGTTATATAATTGCAGTCGTTATATAAAGTTTATTCAGCTATTTTTTTACACCATTTAAACAAATAAACTAATTATTTTCATATATTCAAATCAACTATTTCTTTTCATTATAGATTGGAATGAGTTATGGCTTTTTGTCTCATTCTTTGCAGCATATACTAGTTCAAATTGATTACCAATCTAATAATTAATATTATTACTTTTCAAATCTAATGTACTCAAAGAGAAATCAGCATATCACCTCATATATAACACATTCGTACTACTACTACACACATCACATCACATCACATCATTGTGCATAGAGCTGAGTTACTCCTATACAATTTGGGAATGATGTGGGGAGAGAAGTTTGACTGGGTTCCGTGAAGCTCTTACAGTCATATGAGACAGGGAATTACGGCTTAAAGTAGATTTCGGACCACTACAAACATCCATAGAACCGCAGGCCTTCAAATCCGAAACCTGTGGCACCCAGCGCCAGTATATCCATGTACATCTGCGCAATGAAATTTATCTTTTAAGTATATTTTCAAAGGCCTGAATGGCCGAGTGGCTAGAACTCTGGCTCTCGGTACCACAGGTATCGGGTTCGAATCTGGCGTTGCCATGGATGTTTGTAGGGGTTAGAATCCACTTTAAACCGTAGATCCCGGTCTAATACGATCATATAGCTTTGTGGAGGTAGTGTTACTCCGTGTCCGTAGCTTATCTTCAAGCTACACCCACCGCCTAGGTAGTGCTAAGTGACTAACGTCGGTGCAGAGCTTTGCCTTAAGGCATCGAAGGCAATTGTCTAAGTGTTTGCCAGCTGCATTAGAACAAAAAAATAGTATACTTTCAAAACTATTATGAAACAAATTTTTTTGTTCCAATGCAGCTGGCAAAACACTTAGACAGCTTGGTCTTGAATGCCTTAAGGCAAGTGCTTCACAGACGTTACTCACTTTGCATTATTCAGGGGGCGCGTGTAACTTGAAGATACGGACGCAGAGTAACAATGCCCCGCAACGCTCTACGATCCTATTAGGACCAGGACCTGCGGTTTAAAGTGGATTCCGAACCACTACAAACATCCATGGCACCGACGGGACTCGAACCCGTAGTACCGAGTGCCAGAGCGTTAGCCACACGGCCATTCAGGCCCTTGTGAAACAAATAAAACTAATTATTTTTTCGTATGTGTTTCTTAAGAGTTTGTGACCAAATATGAATATTAAAAAATGGAACAAACTAAGAGTCCTAAGATGGAATGATTACAGAATGTTTTTTTCTTAATCTGAAAGTTAAAATTTACGATTTATTTAAATTACTGCATTGTTGACCTTGTTTAATATTTAACTAAATCATCATCATAATAAGTACTCTAAAAAAAACCTCCAAGAGCTTGCATCAATGAACATTAGTAGAAAGTGAGATTAAAATCTTGCATGACTGAAATAATATCAGCCTAAAAAAAGTGATTTCTATTCATAGCATGTCCTCAACAAATCTCATATAGAATTTGTAAAAAAAGAATCTCCTTCGCATTATGACAACTTATCTCCTGGTAAGTGCAAAGTAGTGAATCAAATACGTGTTTCAGTGTATTTTATGTCAATTAAAAAAATTTTTGTTCTTCTTTTACGAGTTGGCAGATAGCATCAGTTATGAGCATGGTCGATATGTCCCAGATTAAAAGCACACGAATACATGAAACTAATTGGTTATCGTGGCAAATTTCTTTTAGATAAGGTCGGAAATATTTCTGTGTTGTGTCGGAAACACTGTCAACGACATAATTCTCAATTTTTTTTTTTAATTCGTTGAAAAAAATTGAGATTATTATGCATATGATATTCTTTTCACATTTCGAGATGAGTTATATTTTGTCAAAACGAACGTTGGTCATAAAATCGTGACAAGAATCTTCCTATGGACTATGTTATCCAACAGTTAAATATAATTCCCTCCAATGACAATCCTAGAAATTTTGTGTTCTTTTTTTAAAAATACTTTTAGACATGAAAAGACTTAACTTGTTATGTACGAAAAATAAAATTTCAAAAGAACTAAAATTAAATAGAAATATGTTGATGATGTAATAACTAAAGCCTGAATAATAAAGCCATTAATTATAGTATTAAAATAATTAATGTTTTAAATATTTTACCAGAAGCTAAGCAGTTACCATAGTAACCTTTGTACCCATTTTCAAGGAATATTTTTGTTTAAATTTTGAATCATTTTTAATTTTAAGCAGTATGAGTCATTTTATTTCAAAATGATGTAATTTCTATTCATAAATTCAACAGGATTATTGTTTGGGTAGTAATCTACTAAACGTTTTTTGCAAAAATTAAAGTTTGTGAGGATATTATATACCATTAATATCCTTTATTATTAACATGAAGAAATTTAGTTTGGTTTATCGCTCTACCAAACTAAAGATTGGTAGAGCGACGTGCCAAACAAATTCGACACTGTGCAGATTACGACACTGACAGATTTCGAAACAGGAGAAATTTTTTTTCTTTTTATGGGGTAGGCTTGTTAGTCCTACGCCCAACAGATATATTAGACCGGAAACTAAGGTTTTAAAGCGGATTTCTAACCACTACAAACATCTATGGCCCCGCCGGAGACTCGAACCCGAAACCTGTGGCATCGAGTGCCAGTCACTTCGGACATCAGGTCCCAAACAGATATTTAATTAACTTATTTTTATTGCGTTACACACTAATGAAAGGAAGTTCTTATAAAATATATTTTTTATATTATTTAATTATTTGCGTAATGAATAATATTAAACAAATCAATTTAAATATCTAAAATGAATGGTTCTAAAAGTTCAAATGTTATTAATGAAACTGTCTATAAACTGGTTTAATAATTTATGTAAATTTATATATTTCTTATTTAGACTATGATTTAGATCTGTTCCGTACAGTTTCATCTAAACAAAATTTTTATTCCTTATTACCAATAAACATGTAATAAAAAAAAAAAAAATTAAGTCAATTCCTTCTTTTTTTTCTCACTATATTGCAGAAAAGTCCTTTATAAATCATTTTCATTCTTTTTTTTTTAAGTTTATCTGTCGCCATCTATTGCAACTTAAATTAAAAAAAAAAACCTAAAATTAATTAATTAAATTTAATTACTGAATTAATATTTGAAAAACTGTATTAACATCCAGTGTCATCCTCTACAAGTTTAAAAAAATGCATTTGAACTCTAGTGGATGAATAAAAAGTGTTTTATGAACGATTGAAAATTTGAACAAGATATATATAGGAGAGTGTGAGCTATTAGAAGGAATTGAAATAGATACTCGGAAATGATTTGCTTTGAATAATTACATCAAAACAAATTTCATCTGTACATCATTTGCCGTTACCTAAGTAGATTACTTTAATTTTTTAAAGGATTTAATCAAGAGGTAACTGAATTTTTTTACCAGGAATTAAAATCATTTTTTCATCTACATGAATAAAGTGACCTGTAATAAAAAAAAAAAAAAAAAAAAAATTGCCGTGAATCCGAGAATCATGACATTAGCCCGGAGACGAAGCTGTCAAAATAATGGTGAAGGATTGGTTTATGCATTAGTTACGCTTCTATCAGGATAAGAGCTCGCTCGGAGCTGTTATTTGGCCAGTGTTTTAAACGGGCATTTGCATGGAGATTGAAGGAAAGAAAAATTGAACGGAGAAATATTCACGAAAAGCGGTTATATCAAAGCAAAAAATAAAGTGTATGTAGATTGCTGTCAATATTTCAAGGGAAAAAAAAAAATGGTGGTGATTTGAAAAATTTGTTTCATTGTTTCCAAGTAAGAAAACGTGTATGTTGATCGGCAGAATAACATTATAATCGGTGGCTCAACTGAAATAATATTTTTATTTAAATATTTAATACTATCAAATTTCTTCATATTTGTATAGTTATTAGGTGTTTAAGAGGATCATAACTTTAATTGCAGATATAGTTTTTTATTTTGTAATTTTATTTATAACCTTTTTATTAATATACACTATATCTAGAACTGAAATAAAAAAATATAGATCATTTGTTATAAAACATATTATTCCTACCAGCTCCGTTTCAGAATAATAATAATAATAATAATAATAATAATAATAATAATAATAATAATAATAATAATAATAATAATAATAATAATGGTGCGGCCTGATTGACTAATTGGTAGCGCTCTGGCCTTTGATGCTTTCATGAAGATCTAAACTTCTAAGGAATCTAAGAAAAATCTTCATAAATACTTGTTTATTTTTGATTACTCGTCATTTAAATTAATTTCTAATTAAAAAACAAACAAAAATGTGGATAGAAAAGTCTGAGTCTGTGGATGGACAAATAATGTATAATTAACTCACTAGCTAAGCGAGATATAATTAGTTTATAATGTTATTTTGTATGCACGTACATTAAAATCGAATTTTGTTTTTAATTAAATAATAAATTCAGATATTTATTTCAATGAAAAAGTTGTATCCGGATATGTATAATGTAATAAATCCAGCCTTCACAAAGTTAAATCACCTAGTTCGGTAACTACAAGATTAATTTCCTTAAACAATTTAAAAAGTTTTTTTATTTCATAAAATATTTTGAATTTAAAATAAAAGCATTAAAAAACAAATTAAAATATTAAAAAAAAAAAAAAAAAAAAAAAAAAGACTGGTGGCTAACTTTTTACTGATTTTTATTAAATCTGAGATAATGCAAAAATGAAAGAATACAAAACAAAGTGGACAAGAATACAAAGTGGTACATAAAGTCAATGAGTGGTTCTCAGTACCACAGGTTTCTGGTTCAGTACAGACTGTGTTATGGATGTTTGTAGTGCTTCGGAATCCAGTTTAAACCGTAAGTCCCGGTCTAACAGGACTGTAGAGAGTTAGCCGTAGGGCTGACAACCTTCCCCGTAAAAAAAACAACAAGATCGTCTTAAAATCTCATGGGGCTGTTGCGCCAATGAAGAAGAACATAAAGTCATTACAAAATTTAAATTAAACGTTTTGGTATGCCAATTAAAACCAGTTAAAATGGACATGTTTAAATGAATTTGTTTGAACTCTTTGCACATAACATATGTATTAATGAATGTTTGGCAATATATTGCTGTTTCTTCTTTACAAAATACTAGTATACTAGTAGAATGAAAGAGAAGTTTACCTGGATGAATTCTCAATATGTTCCTTAATATAATAAACTGTTAGAAATGTTTAATAAATACTAAGCTATGGTTGCAGGTTCATCAATGTCACTTGAAGGCTTAAGAGCTAACAAAGATGTCAACAAAGGATCTAAATTTAAGACTTGAGCTCACAGCAGACCTTCAATTTGTGACTAATAAAAGTGAAAAAAAGACAATTTTTTATAGTCTTCAGTGAAAATAAAACCTTCCCACACTGAGGATTATAAAATATCACCACCGATCAAGGGCATGGTTCCAAAAAAGCGGTGCTTCAGATCTCAACCTATTACCCATTCTTGTGACGTCTTCCCTAATTACGTGTCACTCCAGGATTTGACTCATAGGTCGCTTCTCTGCCCTGTCACTCAAGTCGGCGTATTTTTATAGACGAACAACCACTTTTTCATGTTTTCAAACGGCGGAGAGATGAATTTTGGCGGGTGTTTGGCACGTTTCCATAGCAACCAGCCTTTGCGAAGGTGCTGTCTTTCCACCTTTCGTGATCATTAAAGTCTGCATGTTCCCCCGTGTTTGTTTTTGCGTTTTCATTTTTCATCAAAGGATGCCAACGTCGGCACTGAATGGTTGATGAGAAATGTACGAGCAGAAGGTGTTTTAGATATCAAAGGAGAGCTTATTTAAGTAGTCCTAAAGTCTCCCCAAACAACCAAGTCATTTCTCATTCTTTATTTTTAACGATTCATCACTCCGAAAGCGAAGCTTCAACATGAAAATCTGAGCTATTTATACATTTATTTTCGTAAGAAACTCGTAGAGATTTATAAGCTTGACTTTGCAAATCAAAAGGGCACGAATCTACCATTTAATTGTGCAATTCCAAGTCAATAAATCTCTTCAAAAGCTGATGTCGTTAATAGTACAGCGTTTTCTACCAATATATTTCAGTAAGGAGTAAATGCAACTAATTTATGATAATTACTTTTAAATTTATGATACATTTTATTATTTCTTCTGTCTTGCTTTGTATTAATTTATAACATACTTTTTGTCTTTAAATTTTGTGTTTGGTTTGTCGCTCTACGGTCATTTGGTGCACACTTTAGGCTAATTAGACCGGGACCTACAGTTTAAAGTGGATTCCGAACCACTCAGAAACACCCATGCCACCTCCAGGATACGAACCTGAAGCCTGTGGTACCAAATGACAGAGCCCTAAGCCAATTGGTCACCAGGTCACTAATCAAATTTGCTTTTAAAAAAATTTTTTTACTAAATTATCGCTTTAAATTTGCGATCTTCTACATGTGGTCGTCTACATGAAGGATCGATAGCCTTCTTTTATATTGAAAAATATGACACGGTGATTATGACATATTTAATATTGGGACAGCTTGAACTTAACTCGACAGCCGAGTTGAGTTTCTGCTTGTTTTCCCTTCTGTCGTGTCGATATTAATTTCATTTATTGTCATGATATAAACTTTGATGTGAATTACGTAAGATATCTCTGATATTGATTGTTTTAAGTATAAAAAGTATTTAAAAGTATTAAGGTTTATATTTATATTTTTTTATAAATAATATATAAGTATTCAAGGCCTTATTTCTAATTGAGTGTTCCCACTGCCTTCCTTCCTGGTAAAATTGACATAGACTATAAAAATCAGAGTTAATGATATCGGCTGATGGACATAGGGAAAAAAAGCTGACTCCAAAAACGGGGTTAACTTCAGTTTTGTCAGAGAAAATGAAGGTAGTAATTATATTGGGAATAAAGAATAAATTATCGTCGTCGTCCCGGTTAGGGGTGTTTCGTGCTGCATCACTCCCTTTTAATTCAAAATTTATTCAATGATGGGATGCGGTTTTTTCTAATATAAAGTTACTCTGAGAGAGTGTTTGTGGCAGTAGCGGGACTTATTATTTGACTTGGAAAAAAATTCCCCAGCTGTGACATTGAAGGAGAGAATTTCAACTTTTGACCTTCTTCTCGGAACTTATCCGAGTGAGGATAAAAGACTCTCCTCCCAAACCCATGAGGGTCGAGGATGGCCTCTAAATGAAGGTGTTGACAAATTATTGAAAAGGAACGTTAGTTTTAAAAGAGGGAATCAAAATGGAGGGAGATCTGTTGGAAATCGAAAGAAGGGGAGAGAGAAAAGTTCGAAAGAAGAGGAGAACAAAGCGAGATCACGATGAGGAGATCCGGAAATGTGTTGGAGAAGAGATTTTTTTTTCTTCTAATGCAGCTGGCAAATAGACCGTGATCTTCGCCATAAGGGCTGCACCGATGTTACTCACTTTGCATTACCCAGGGGGCGCGTGTAACTTGAAGATACGGACGCGGAGTAACAATGCCCCCGCAGCGCCTCTACGATCCTGTTAGAACTGGGACCTAAGGCTTAAAGTGGATTCCGAACCACTACAAACACCCATGGCAAAGTCGGGATTTGAACCCGATACCTGTGGTACCGAACACCAGAGCGCTAGACATTCGGCCATCAGGCCCCTGGAGAAGAGATTAGTTCATTTAAATATGGAAGGTGAGAAAAAGGAAAGGAGCTGGAAATTTGAAAAAGCAAATATGTAAACGGTGGTAGTGATGGTATCTGTTTATACGATTCAGATAACGATTTCTAAAGTGCTCACCTATACGGAAATGATGGAGAGGACGGTATAAAGACATACCTGCCGAATATGAACCAACCATCAATTTCCAGAGAAAAGGTTCCCTTACGGAAATGTTGGGCCTGATGACATTAAGACACTTCTGCTGTTTCCTCTCTAACCAACATCAAATAAATAAAATTGAAAGTTTTTTCTGTATTGACATTGATCTCCGTGCAGAGCTATTCCACTGAGAATGACATGTTGCTCAGTTTGTAAGTAATTCCATTATTTATATGATGAACCCTCAGTACTTGATCCTTGGATTCTGTGATACATTGCATAAAATGTTTCGTCTAAGTTGGGAAAGTTTGAGAACTATAAATTAAAGATCATTTTGACTCAACTAATTAAATTTATGATTTTGTCATCATAAAATTGCACAAGTGTTTATATAAAATATCCTTCTTATTACATAATTTTTATTACATAATTTACCATGATCTTTAACTCCAAAATAAAGTCCAAATAACATCAAAATAAATATAAATTAATTTCATTCTTCAGTTTGAAATAAATGAACAAAAAAAGTTCAAAATTTTTTTTCTCAATAAATATTAGCATTTAACGCATCGTTGATAATTCTCAAATTAAAACAAGACAGGATAAAAATAATGAGGACTAAAAATAATCAGGCCAGATGATAGACGATGTCTGTTCCATCTTTTCAGAAATTAAATTCTTTTTTTTTTTGAATTTTCAGAAGTTCTATAAATTTTTTTTTTTTATATTTCCAATGGCAGGAGAAAAAAACAACAACAAACACCAAACAAAAGTGTAAAACACACACAACAGAAAAGAAAACAATAAGAGAAAATGTCATTGTCTCATCAGTAAATTTCTAGCTCTGCAATCTCTTTTCACTATGTAACGGGATTTCTCACGCAAGGTCGGACATCCTGCTATATGGTGCCTGCCCCCTGATCTCATCTTTTCATGGGGCTATTGGGCTAAGGCGGTGCAGATGGGCCCCTGGGCACTCATGGCCCACCTAAAAAATGTGTTGTTGTGTCTAAATTCCGCGACAGCTTTTTTCACAAGGTCTATCCGAAATACCAAAATGTTCTCCAACGAGGAGATACGAGCAGTGAGCAATGTCTTCCATCTAGGTCTCATTGTATCTATAGTGGTCAAAAGATCAAAATTAAATTAAAATGAACTTTAGAAACATGTAAACAGCATTTAATCACATTACATGTGTTGATGTTATAAAAGATGTAAGCTGCTATAAAAGCTAAGCTGTCGATAACAACCTGAATAAATCCCATACTGTGTTACTGTGAAAACAAATTCCATTGCGACATGCATAAATGTTTTGGTAAGTTTAAACATAGTTAATTTGTAAACATCGTTTATTTTTTCGTAATAATTTGTAAACTGAAATACTTCTTTTAGTTGCAAATTGACAATATAATTTTTCCTTCATGGACCTTTCTGTTCAAAACATTCAGCCAATCAATTTTCTTTTCACTTATCCCAAGTATCAAGTTTAAATTCCGATCCACTTATGGAGTTACGGAACAGGTGTGGTCGTTATCTGGAACGTTCTTCTAATTCGGTTAAAACAAGTCGCAATTTCTGTTCAGCGACGTCAACCAAAAGCATCTTAATGAGAAAATTTCCGGCTAAAATACTACCAGATTGACATTTATCTGACTCAGAGCAAAAAAAAATCCAACTTTTGGCCGTAAGTAATCAAGATTTACTTGTCTTTCTTTGTAAGAAAGAGATGGATAAACGCCCCGAAAAATGATGGCAGCATCTTAAATGAGGGAATAAGGAAAGCGTTTGCGGATTTCGAATTGCCTCATTTAGTTTCATCTCTCTTTAGAAAAAAAATTTTGTGTGTTTGTAGAAAAACGCAATTTGTCGAAGTTGTGTTTTTATGGTAAGTTGAATAGTTATCTGCGGATTGCCCGAGAATAAATTTAGATATCTTTATGGGGAGTTATGATTTTTTCTGTAAATATTTTAGTATTTCAGTTTATATGATTTTCAATGTAAATTCTCCCATTTGTATGCTCATAAAGCATGCAAGGAAAGTGCTTGATTAGATAAATTAATATGAAAAGTTTGCTTTTGTAAAAATATGCTGTTATGTGCATGTGCCAAGATAAGTAATGACAATGATATGATACTAGCAATTATAATTTGTCGTTTCTCGGCATGAGCAGATAATATAGTACAATTTATTTAAATATATTTTTGTTTAAAATATATAACAAACTAAATAGAATCATTGCAACTAGTCATTGCGTACCTTTACTTAACATTAACATTACTTAACCTTTACTTTTTACATTTTTAAATTTCACTATAAAAATAAATAAAATGAAAGAGTTAATAAAAATAAAAATTCATCATTATCATCCTCATTGGTTTGTCGCTTTACGGTCATTTGGTGCACACTTTAGACTAATTTAGACCGAGACCTACAGTATAACGCGGTTTCGAACTGCTCACAAACACCCATGCCACTGCCACGATTCGAACCTGAATCCTGTGGTACCAAATACCAAGAGCACTAGCCAATTGGCACCTGGTGGCTCATCATTGGGAGCCACAGCCCTTGAAGGGCCCAGACCTTCAAGATTTTTGCCTTTCCACATGACTAGTTGCCCTTTCTTTCCAGTTAGTAATACCGAGTGTCCTCCTCCAGTTGATCTCCCCATCTAATTCTTGATCTTCCACTGGGTCACAGATCCGCTGGGGTTTTCCTTAAGAAGTCTTCTTTGCTGTTCTATTTAACTCCATTCTCTCTACAAGGCCCATCCATTGAATTCTCCTTATCCCCGTTACAATATCTAATTCCTTACAACAATTAAGTTTCTTGGTGCCACAGGTTTCGGGTTCGAATCCCGCCGGTACCATGGTGTTGTAGTTGTTCGGAATCCCCCTTTAAACAAGCAGGTTCCTGTCTAATATGATAGTAGAGCGTTGTCTTGAGGTTTAGTCAGTCTTCAGCTTTCGTGGTTCCTCGTTAAGTGAATCTGCATATTACCCTTAGCCATGGACCAGTCTTCTGCGATGGGGTCTATTGGACCTGGTGTGGGTTTTCCTGCAACAGGGGATTAGTAACAACAACTTAGTATGTGTTTTTTTGTTTGTTCTAATTCTCCATTCGCCATTTTTTGTTTACTACTATAAATAATTAAATACATTTAATACAATCATGAAAAAAATTTAATGAATAAAAATTTAATAGTAAATAAATGAAACTATAAAGAACGAATTACATATCACGAATGTAAACATATCAGAGAACCATTTCCGTTTTATCACGCAGATGATTCTTGAAAATAATTTAAAAGTTCATATTTACTATAAAAATTATGATTTTCAGTTCATTATATCAGCTTTCTATTTTAAATACAACCAAGAATATTTTTGCAATTTTTATCTAAGCATTAAGTGGAAAAAAAAAAAAGATTTTAGGAAAAATTACCTCATATTATTTTTTTTTTCGAAACATAATAAATGTAAACACATACATATACAAGGGGCTTAATGGCCGAGTGACCAGTGCTCTGGCGCTTGGTGCAACAGGGTTTGAGTCACTGCGGTGTCATGGATGTTTGTAGAGGTTCGGAATCCACTTTAAACAGTAGGTCCTGGTTTAATATGTCTACTACTACCCCCCCCATATTCCATCACTGCGTCTAGAGCTGAGTTGACCATTTACAATTTGGGAATGATGTGGGTGAGAAGACTGATTAGCTCTGTGACGCTCTGCAGTCATATGAGACAGGAACCTACGGCTTAATGTTGATTTCGAACCACTACAAACATTCATGGTACAGTAGGGATACGAACCCGAAACCTGTATACAGAGCGCTAACCACTCGGCCATTTGGCCCTAAAAGGGTCTAATATGACTGTAGAGAGTTGGGTTGACAGCCTTACCCGTAAAAAAGAAAAAGCATCTCCTGTCTTGAAATCTGCCAATAAGTAGACCGCTTTGGTCCACCATGGGGTGTTATGCAAACACTAATGAAGAACATACACATACAAACACAAATTTAATACTTAATTAATATTTTATGTGCATTTTTGAATACATAATAATAACACGTAATTTTTAAACAATTTACAAACCCAAAAGGTGTATTTTGATATTTTGAATGTATGATAACGCAAATTTTGACTTTTGAAAAAATAAATAATGTTTTTAAAAGTATAGATAGGAGAGAAACATTTAGAATCGCTGTTAAGGAAGAAGATTGTAGATTGCTTCGCAGAGGTCATTTTGTTCTTTCCGTCACGTCTGTTAACTGATACCATCGCTAAATGTGATTTGGATGGACTTTTCGTGTGCACTTTCCCCTCTCTTCAAAATATTTCGAGATCTATAGATGGCACCTCATTGGTCGAAAAATAATTGATCATTTATCAGTCGAACAGTCCTATCTTTATGTTGACAGCTCACGTTAAGATCTGCATCTGACGCGAAAGGTATTTAACTGTGCAAAAAATGGGGCTGTGAATATTCTCATTTTCAGACTTCACTGGTGTTTGATTTTAAGTTGTGCCATTGAGTTTGACAGATTATAACAGACTAATTGATCAGCAATAAGTTAAGTAATAACCATGTGACAAAAATTTGAATACCTTTAGGAGCTTAATAAATATTCAATAGATTGTGAATATTAATAGATTTACTAGTCAAAATAGATAATATATCATATTTTAAATGTACTTTTTGAGTCAAACATCACCACTTGTATTGATATCAAACTTAAATTAATTAGTAAAATTTACTTTAATGCTGTGAGTAAAAAACTTAATTACTATGTTAAAATATCATATGATGCTAATATACATGTTAAAGTAAAAAATTAGACAAAATAAATTAATTTGAAGGAAATCGAGATATGTCCATTGGAATGGACAAACTGTCAATGAGGTTGTAAAGTCAAACATTCAGCGCTTGAACTTCGATTGAAAGTTTGTTTTACATATCAATTTCTTTAAGCTAGATAAAGAAGCTATATCACTAAATAAGTTTCAAAAGACAGTATTTTAATAATTTTTTATAATAGTAGGTACATGGTTTGGTTTGGTTTTTGTCGCTCTAAGGTCCTTTTGTGCACATTTTAGGCTAATTAGACCGGGACATAACGTGGATTCCGAACCACTCACAAACATCTATGCCACCATCACCCCCACGATTCGAACCTGAAACACCAAAGGCCAGAGCGCCAGTCAATTGCCCACCAGGAAGCAGTAGGTACATGAGCAATAAAAAACGATTTCCCCATATTTCTGTTTTTTTTATATACCAAAATAGATAATTTTTACTTTATTTGGCATGGAAATTAAAAAAGAAATACATTTTATCATCCTTTATGAACATAAATGCTCTGCAAATTTATTGAGTAATTGTGAGTTTTTACCACTGCAATCGTGATTTTTACATTACACTGATTTGTATTTATTATCTAATTTTGGCAAATGATCACCCACAGTCATTAATAACCTCAAGATGTGGATTTTTGGCATATATTTATATTTTGCACAATAATGGTCGTCACTGCCTTTTTTTATTTTTTGCTAAACCAACCGTACATATATTTGAGGATAGATCTTAATATAATAGATCTTGTTCTAAATTTTCATCTGTTGTTCCATTAGTAAACAAATTGAAGTTGTACATTATCTATATTATTTACAAATGTC
>BPLR01007524.1:50000-56512 GCA_021605095.1 Caerostris extrusa
TGGTGATTCGAAATCCACGTTAAACTGTAGGTCCATGTCTAATTAGCCTAAAGTGTGCACTAAATGACCGTACAATGGCAAATCAAACCAAATCAGAATTCTCATCATAAACTTCATCATTGGAATTTTCAGACGAAACGTCAGTACCTATATACATATAAGTCAGTTTTCAATAATAATAATTTTGCATAATATAAAAGCTTAACGATTGATAAAATTTTCAAGGATTTGAACAGATTGATTATCACTATCAATAATAAAGCAACCATCATCAGAATCCTATTCTTCAACATCTGCTACTTCATCCCTTGCAGTGTAATTCAAAACTTCTTTTAAATCTTTAGAAATTTTCAGATTATGTTTTTATAAAATGAAAAATAAATATTTTAACCTACTGATAACTTATTGTTAATTTTAAAATAAATTAAATGCCTTAAATATATCTAATAACGAATGTATTAATATATAAACTACATGAAGAATCACAATCCCCTGGACACAATGAATATTGTAATGGACATATGATTCTGCTCACATTTTGTCTAAACTACAACCAGTATTAAAAAAAAACTTCTTTCAATGCTAAGACTAACTTATAAAGATTGTATAAAAAATCGTTGTCATATTAGGAGGAATTATTAATATAAATCAAAAAAAAAAAAAGATTACTCACCTTTTTGCAAACCTGAGAATGACACCATTTTCAAAGAAAGCAAACTAAAAATTCGTTGACTGTTGCCAAACCAAGAAAAGCAAAGATGTCAAAAAGGTTAATCTTTCATCTTTCCATGGAACAAGTTTCAACTCTTTGCAGTTACTGAATTAAAATAAATGAGGATTTAAAATGTATATCCATTATAATGGACACCGGATCTGAAAAAGGTTAAGTTTATAGTATTTAAAAATATTTTTAAGTATTTAACTTCACTGTTTTAATAAATTGAAATACATTATCCTATTTAGACTTACGAAACTTTTACTGTAATATTAAATTTTATAAAGCACTGATGTTTAAAGTTTGTTTTAAATATTTTCATAATTTATTCTGACACTTATTTACAAGAGGTTTATGCTTAAGTACAATATATAATTTTTATGTTATATGCAACTTAATGTTCTGACAAAAAATTAATTATAAATTTTTGAAATGCTGTTATAATGACTTTTAACTCATTAACCTGTTTGTTTGGCCGTACACGCTGTGGGATAAGATTTAAAATTTAATTTTGATTGACGAATATTTGCTATAGTATACAAATATATTTTAAAAAATAAAAAAAAAAGTAAAAAATAAAGATATTTATTATATTTCCATATAACAAGAAACTTTATTTACTTAAACTTATTAACCCATTTAAGACTGACACTGCGAAAACACAAAAGCACAGAGGAAAACTCTCCGATTACGTGAAAAAAAAAAAACATTTGGTCTCTCATGGCAATTTTTTATAACAATGAACTCGACCATCAGGCCCCCACTTTTAAATCACATATTCGTTACTGAGAAAAATAGTTTATCTTCTTCAGAACTTTGAAAAAACAACAGCAATCCTGTTATTTTGCCCATCTTTTCAGTTAACAATTTGATTGGTAATAATACGAGTCATCAAAAGATGAAGTTGTACATTACCTGTATTATTTATAAATGTATTCTGTCCAATGCACATCTATTTATGTTTCTTCTTTTGTTTGAGCATCAATTACTTAGTTGTATAGAATTTAAATTTTTAATGAATAACGCATTTTAAAATTTTAGAAAAATTTTAGAAAGTAAAAAATAGAAGGTTCCACCGAGATTTGAACTCGGATCGCTGGATTCAGAGTCCAGAGTGTTAACCGTTACACCATGTAACCTCCACTTCCCATGCCGGGAATCGAACCCGGGCCGCCTGGGTGAAAGCCAGGAATCCTAACCACTAGACCACATGGGACTCGATTAAACTTGCCGTGTTACTTATAATTTCTAGTAAAAAAAAAAAGAAAGGAAAAAAATAGAAGGTTCCACCGAGATTTGAACTCGGATCGCTGGATTCAAAGTCCAGAGTGCTAACCGTTACACCATGGAACCTCCACTTCCCATGCCGGGAATCGAACCCGGGCCGCCTGGGTGAAAGCCAGGAATCCTAACCACTAGACCACATGGGACTCGATTAAACTTGCCGTGTTACTTATAATTTCTAGTAAAAAAAAGAAAGGAAAAAATAGAAGGTTCCACCGAGATTTGAACTCGGATCGCTGGATTCAGAGTCCAGAGTGCTAACCGTTACACCATGGAACCTCCACTTCCCATGCCGGGAATCGAACCCGGGCCGCCTGGGTGAAAGCCAGGAATCTAACCACTAGACCACATGGGACTCGATTAAACTTGCCGTGTTACTTATAATTTCTAGTAAAAAAAAAAAAGAAAGGAAAAAATAGAAGGTTCCACCGAGATTTGAACTCGGATCGCTGGATTCAAAGTCCAGAGTGCTAACCGTTACACCATGGAACCTCCACTTCCCATGCCGGGAATCGAACCCGGGCCGCCTGGGTGAAAGCCAGGAATCCCTAACCACTAGACCACATGGGACTCGATTAAACTTGCCGTGTTACTTATAATTTCTAGTAAAAAAAAGAAAGGAAAAATAGAAGGTTCCACCGAGATTTGAACTCGGATCGCTGGATTCAAAGTCCAGAGTGCTAACCGTTACACCATGGAACCTCCACTTCCCATGCCGGGAATCGAACCCGGGCCGCCTGGGTGAAAGCCAGGAATCCCTAACCACTAGACCACATGGGACTCGATTAAACTTGCCGTGTTACTTATAATTTCTAGTAAAAAAAGAAATGAAAAAATAGAAGGTTCCACCGAGATTTGAACTCGGATCGCTGGATTCAGAGTCCAGAGTGCTAACCGTTACACCATGGAACCTCCACTTCCCATGCCGGGAATCGAACCCGGGCCGCCTGGGTGAAAGCCAGGAATCCTAACCACTAGACCACATGGGACTCGATTAAACTTGCCGTGTTACTTATAATTTCTAGTAAGTTTATTTAAAAAGTAAAAAAAGAAAGGAAAAAATAGAAGGTTCCACCGAGATTTGAACTCGGATCGCTGGATTCAAAATCCAGAGTGCTAACCGTTACACCATGGAACCTCCACTTCCCATGCCGGGAATCGAACCCGGGCCGCCTGGGTGAAAGCCAGGAATCCTAACCACTAGACCACATGGGACTCGATTAAACTTGCCGTGTTACTTATAATTTCTAGTAAAAAAAAAAAAGAAAGGAAAAATAGAAGGTCCCACCGAGATTTGAACTCGGATCGCTGGATTCAAAGTCCAGAGTGCTAACCGTTACACCATGGAACCTCCACTTCCCATGCCGGGAATCGAACCCGGGCCGCCTGGGTGAAAGCCAGGAATCCTAACCACTAGACCACATGGGACTCGATTAAACTTGCCGTGTTACTTATAATTTCTAGTAAAAAAAAAAGAAAGGAAAAAATAGAAGGTTCCACCGAGATTTGAACTCGGATCGCAGGATTCAAAGTCCAGAGTGCTAACCGTTACACCATGGAACCTCCACTTCCCATGCCGGGAATCGAACCCGGGCAGCCTGGGTGAAAGCCAGGAATCCTAACCACTAGACCACATGGGACTCGATTAAACTTGCCGTGTTACTTATAATTTCTAGTAAAAAAAAGAAAGGAAAAAAAATAGAAGGTTCCACCGAGATTTGAACTCGGATCGCTGGATTCAGAGTCCAGAGTGCTAACCGTTACACCATGGAACCTCCACTTCCCATGCCGGAATCGAACCCGGGCCGCCTGGGTGAAAGCCAGGAATCCTAACCACTAGACCACATGGGACTCGATTAAACTTGCCGTGTTACTTATAATTTCTAGTAAAAAAAAAGAAAGAAGTTTCCACCAGATTTGAAAAAATAGAAGGTTCCACCGAGATTTGAACTCGGATCGCTGGATTCAGAGTCCAGAGTGTTAACCGTTACACCATGGAACCTCCACTTCCCATGCCGGGAATCGAACCCGGGCCGCCTGGGTGAAAGCCAGGAATCCTAACCACTAGACCACATGGGACTCGATTAAACTTGCCGTGTTACTTATAATTTCTAAAGGGCGAATAAACTGCAGATGATTAAATAGTCTTCTATTTACTTTCCCTCTCCCAATGAAATGTTTCAACGTTAATTCTATATTTTTCCGATTTTATTTTTAGAAATTTTTTTTTAAAACAATTTAATTACAAAGCTGAAAACCTATTTGTTCAATTAATTGTGTATTTAAGTAATCTGTTAATTTTATAATTTTTGCTTTATGCATTTCAGAAAAGACAACTGGCCGTCGGGTCACTTTTTTTTATTTTAGGAATTTATTGTTTTGAAATACGCTTCTTAATCCCCGTTGTGCACATCTCAATTTTATTTGGTATTTTCACACAGGAGCCTGATGGCCGAATGGCTAGCCACTCGGTACCACAGGTTTCGGGTTCGAATCCCGCCTATGCCATGGATGTTTGTAGTGGTTCGGATTCCACGTTAAGCCTTTGTCCCGGTCTCAAATGATTGTAGAGAGTCATAAAGCCCAATCAAACTTCTTCTTTCCGCATCATTCCCAAACTGTGAAGGGCCACTCAGCTGTAGGCACAGTGATGTGGTGTAGTGTTAGTGTAGTATTAGTAGTCATATTAGACCGGTGGTCTGGCGTGGTCTAAAAGTAGTAGTGGTGATTCGAAATCCACGTTAAACTGTAGGTCCATGTCTAATTAGCCTAAAGTGTGCACTAAATGACCGTACAATGGCAAATCAAACCAAATCAGAATTCTCATCACAAACTTCATCATTGGAATTTTCAGACGAAACATCAGTACCTATATACATATAAGTCAGTTTTCAATAATAATACTTTTTTGCATAATGTAAAGTTTAACGATTGATAAAATTTTCAAGGATTTGAACAGATTGATTATCACTATCAATAATAAAGCAACCATCATCAGAATCCTATTCTTCAACATCTGCTACTTCATCACTTGCAGTGTAATTCAAAACTTCTTTTAAATCTTTAGAAATTTTCAGATTATGTTTTTATAAAATGAAAAAAATAAATATTTTAACCTACTGATAACTTATTGTTAATTTTAAAATAAATTAAATGCCTTATATATATCTAATAACGAATGTATTAATATATAAACTACATGAAGAATCACAATCCCCTGGGCCCAATGAATATTGTAATGGACATATGATACTGCTCACATTTTTTGTCTAAACTACAACCAGTAATAAAAAAAACTTCTTCCAATGCTAAGACTAACTTATAAAGATTGTATAAAAAAATCGTTGTCATATTAGGAGGAATTATTAATATAAATCAAAATAAAAAAGATTACCTTCACCTTTTGCAAACCTGAGAATGACACCATTTTCAAAGAAAGCAAACTAAAAATTCGTTGACTGTTGCCAAACCAAGAAAAGCAAAGATGTCAAAAGGTTAATCTTTCATCTTTCCATGGAACAAGTTTCAACTCTTTGCAGTTACTGAATTAAAAATAAATGAGGATTTAAAATGTATATCCATTATAAATGGACACCGGATCTGAAAAAGGTTAAGTTTATAGTATTTAAAAAATATTTTTAAGTATTTAACCTCACTGTTTTTAATAAATTGGAAATACATTATCCCTATTTAGACTTATCGAAACTTTTACTGTAATATTAAATTTTATAAAGCACTGATGTTTAAAAGTTTGTTTTAAATATTTTTCGCATAATTTATTCTAGACACTATAAAGGCTTACAAGAGGTTTATGCTTAAGTACAATATATAATTTTTATGTTATATGCAACTTAATGTTCTGACAAAAAATTAATTATAAATTTTTTGAAATGCTGTTATAATGACTTTTTAACTCATTAACCTGTTTGTTTGGCCGTACACGCTGTGGGATAAGATTTAAAATTTAATTTTGATTGACGAATATTTGCTATAGTATACAAATATATTTTTAAAAAATAAAAAAAGATAAAAAATAAAGATATTTATTATATTTCCATATAACAAGAAACTTTATTTACTTAAACGTATTAACCCATTTAAGACTGACACTGCGAAAAACACAAAGCACAGAGGAAAACTCTCTCCGATTACGTGAAAAAACATTTGGTCTCTCATGGCAATTTTTATAACAATGAACTCGACCATCAGGCCCCCACTTTTAAATCACATATTCGTTACTGAGAAAAATAGTTTATCTTCTTCAGAACTTTTGAAAACAACAGCAATCCTGTTATTTTGCCCATCTTTTCAGTTAACTATTTGATTGGTAATAATACGAGTCATCAAAAGATGAAGTTGTACATTACCTGTATTATTTATAAATGTATCTTCTGTCCAATGCACATCTATTTATGTTTCTTCTTTTGTTTGAGCATCAATTACTTAGTTGTATAGAATTTAAATTTTTAATGAATAACGCATTTTTAAAATTTTAGAAAAAATTTTAGAAAGT
>BPLR01007525.1:0-41301 GCA_021605095.1 Caerostris extrusa
TATATAATAATACTAATTGACCAGGCAAACGTTTTTTTGCCATATGCATTATTTATAAAATATTTTTTTTTAGTTATGATGGAGTTATTATGAATGGTTATGATTGGAAGAGGAATGAACGTTGCGAACAATGACGGCCTATAAAATGATGACACTAACCATTTATTTTATTTCATCTTTATACTTATTAAATTAACAAAAATATTTTTAAATTACATTATATAATGGCTGTATATACATAAAATGAGTTATTTACATATTTACTACTAATTATAGCAATTAAAAAATAATCAACATCAATCTCTAAGTGCAATGGCGTGTACAATATTTTTGGTTAGTCCGTCTTTAGAAAACACAAACAAACTGGACGGTTTACCCACACGCACGAACATGCCACGTATATAGTTATCCGTGGGAAAAACATGGTGTGGAAATCTAAGCCACAAAACAGACATCGTTTGGCCTTGCGACTTATTGATTGTCAATGAGAATGCCAATCTAATTGCAAATTGAATACGCTCGAATTCAATTGGCACTTCTGTGTGAATCATAGGGATCTCGCTAAATATATTTTCGCCTCGGTACTTGCCATTCAAAATGCTGGCTTCGATAACGTTTTTCATTAATTTTTTAATGATTAATCGTGTTCCATTGCGCAGCCGTGGTGGGTTCAAATTATGAATAAAAATAACGGAGATCCTTCAACCTTAATTGTAAATGATTCGGTGGCATGCCTGGTAACCAGTTCTGTGAATCAAAACTAATCGGATAACCTTGCAGCCTACTGGCAACATCGCAAACTTGTATCGATAGATTTGTAGCACACCTCGTTTCCCTGGCAACAACTGTTGTATCTAAATTTAAACTATTGATTTCCACACATATTTTTTGCTTGCCAAAATTGCTCTTTTCAACCAATCAAAGATTTTGAATTGTGTGCATACATCAGGAAATAATATGTGTCATTAGACATTTTGCGAGTCGATGATTTTATGCATCCAGTATTTTCATGACAGCAACTTTTCCATCGCCAAATTCTAACAGTTGTTTTGAGAAATGTTTCAGCGGATGGATCTTCAGCATTTGAACGCGCATGTTTACTTTTAATTGTAATTTTTCAACATTACGCCCCAGTGAGACGACAGATTTTAAGCAAGCGTTGATCTCATCAGCGTACGTTGAACGTGGAATGGCAGGAAGTGTTTGCCTGAAATCACCTGAAAGGAGTAACAGAGTGCCGCCAAATAGTTTATCGTTGCTTTTATATCCTTCAATGTCCTGTTCAATGCCTCAAGCGAAGAATGTTTGTGGGCCATAGTGCATTCATCCCAGATGATCATTTACACTGTTTCACCCCCTGTCGCCATGGACGATTGTTTCTTTTTCGTACGATGTCGACGCAATATATTTTCAGTCATTGAATCTTTGCGATTATCCCACAACGTTTGTGCTCGACAGGGAAACATGTAGTCAACATTATAGCGAGTAGTAGACGAATTTGTGTTCCTGTACAGCTTAATGTTACTTCAGTAAGCATACTGTCCCAATGATTGTCGTCTTCTAGCATATCTTTATACGCTGGATACTGTTGTCCATTTACTTTACGTATATCTTGAAATGACAATGGGCCGGTGACATTAACCAACAACAGTCGCAGATAAAAGCACTCAGTCTGCCATGGATTGACTGTATATACACGATACAAATTGTTTGATTTGAATAAACCGGGGCATGCATCAACTGGTGTGCCTTGCACGTGGCATCCATTTTATTGAGTCCACGTAAAATAGTACTTCTAGAATAAAAGTAGTGTTTGTGCGAAGGCACCAAAAAAACATCCGCACGATTACACAATTCAAAAAATTCGGTGAGTGTAGTTTTTGTGGATTTACAACACGATAAAGCGCTGTCTCATTAGTGAAAATACGCGTTTGCCGTTTTCAAGATGGGCAGCTAAATGGACAACTGCTGATCCCGTTCATGAATTGTGAAAACCGAAGATACGCCAGACAGCTTCATTGGAGCTGATGGCCAATTTGGTAGTTCGTTATTTCATCGTTGCTATTCAATGGATGATCAATTCATATTGGTATTACAATTGAATTGGTATTACAATTCTAAATACAGCCATATCACTTCAGCATTCACATACTTGCAAATATATTTGATGCTCTTTACCGAACTGCAGAACTCAACATTAATATGAGCATTGAACATTTTGCTCGGCAGAGGAATATGGTACAACCAACGATTGTCAATCTCAATTTCTAAGTTACTGATAGTTTAGTAAATGATTGTCCGCCATTATCGGTACTTCTTCGACGATATTGATACCCGTCGACATGGTGACCATATCGTTGGTGAAATCGTTAAGGAAAACACTTTGTACATTTTCCATCTACCATGCAAGGCGATGAACGATTCAGATGGCCGCATGGGCCAGAACCATATTTGAGTGACAATATCAAACAATAATTGATCAGTAGACGGATTTGGAAGGCTTCTTCTGCAGAAATTAAACTATCGATGTCTTCAGGACGTATTTTTTCGATAAAAACCAAATCAAAATGTGAGCATGGGGGTAATCCTCGCTTTTGCCACTAAACCGAATACATCCAGCAACGTGGGCCAAATATATGTAATTTTGTAATGAAGCCGATTAAAGACTTTAATTTTTGTTTACACACGTGCTGTAATGCCATGACTAAAAACTTAAAAAAATACTACATTGTTTTGCCAAAAAAAATTTTAAGAAATATTTAGGGGTGGGCCATCCTTATCACTTAGGGGTTTAAAAATAGTTTACGACCTATTCGCAGACCTGCCAAATATGCACAAAAATTTTCATAAGAATCGGTCAAGCCGTTTCGGAGGAGTTTGGCAACAAACACTGTGACACGAGAATTTTATATATTAGGTGGTATATATTAAATAGATAATTATTGAAAGAATCAGTTTTCATACATGATAGAAAAGGAAGGAAAAGGAATTAACAGTTTTGAATGCATTTTTTAAAAGTATAAAAATATATAAGCAAAAAAATAAAAAAATTTTGTTTTAATAACAGAAAAATAGTTTTACATTTTAATAAGTATGCCTTTTACATGATGAAATTTCCGAAAAGTAATTAATAAAAAAAGGCAAGAGTCAATTTTATTTAAAATTAGAAAAATAAGAATAAATGATATATAATAATCAAATGTATACAGAAACAGATAAATGCATAATACATATTCATGCATAGTTGAAATAGTAAAATGTTGAAATTACCACAGTAGCTAATACAAAAATGCAAATGAACGAAAAACAGTAAAAGCAATATTATATTTAGCTCAAAACGCGAATATCGCCAAATATAGTGCACTTTTTTTCCATCCATGATGTCACCGAAATACTACAATTTGATTGGAGGCTCCTCTGGGAGTACTTTTACTCTCTAAGGTCTAGTCGATCGCAGAGCGTTGTGGAGAGTGACATATTGAAAATAAGGAAAAACTAACTGTTCATATATATAGTGATTAGGGGATTATAGTCCTTGTTGCTTCATATCCCCATATACCACTTCATTCATCTTACTATGGCACGTAACTTGTATACAACGTTATATTTTTGGCGCTGAAACTCAGTGATTGATTTTGGAGGTAATATATTATTTTGAATTTCAAAAATACGAAATAGAAACAAATAATTTTTTATTTAATTTTGCTTTTTGAGAAATATGTTATATTTGTATACAGTTTTTCTGATGTTTATTAATTAAATTAGTAAGAATTGTTTTGCTTTTTGTATTTTTATGAGGTTGCATTGAAAAATTAATTATTTTCTAAAAAAAAAAAAAAATCTAGTTTTTTGTAAATTATGGTGTTTTGATTGGGGATTCTGCATTATTTGTGTTAAAATAAAATTTATTCGAAATGATGATAAAAATATATGTCTCACATATAATTTAAAGTAAGATTAAAAGTGGAGATTAATATTTTCTAAAGAATTTTTTTAATTCATACGTCGAAACTAGTATTCTTTTTATTATTGTTGCTTTATTTATGGTTTAATAGATAATGATAATGATAATTATTTTATGTTGTGATGATTTTTTTATTCATAGTTTTTATCTAATTAAATTAAAATATTTTATTTGCATTTGTTTACGATTTGTACGAATTATCAGAAAGCTATTCTATTTCTTTAAATTTTATTAATTAATTGAAAATGTTTTTAGGAGAAATACTGTAGAAGTGAAATAATAAGTTAATTCTTATTCATCAATTAACAATAGTTTTAATTTTTTTAATAGAGAACAACTGTGGTGTTGAGAAATATAAAACTCATTTTTATTGTGAGCTGGAAAAAAATGTCAGCTGAAAAACAGAAAAGTTTGGAAGACTGTGAGACTCTTGCAAAAAAGCAGAAAACTGAAGAACCTGCTAAGGACCATCTAGAGATCATTAACGAAATAAAACAATCCAGATTGTCCTGTGCATCTTCTTCTACTAAAAGATTTAAATTTAATAAAAAAAGAGTCAGGGTTCTTTCAGAGGCAATGGATATTCCCGATGATGCTGATTCAATAATATATTGGATGTCAAGAGATCAGCGTGTTCAAGGTAAAATATTAATTATTTTTATTTTTGAATCGGTTATTGATGATTTTTAAAAAGTTTTACAAAGAAAGAAGTTTCAAATTTAAGTATAAATTATTTCTAAAAATTGAAATCAGATTTTGTTTTATTGAGGAAATGTGACTGTTTTCTAAAAACTTGCATAAAACTTAAGTAAAATTAATACATTTACTTAAAAAAATTAATAATCATTATTTTGTATTGACTATACAATCATTCAAAAAAACAAACATATTAAATCGTATTTTACATAATATATGGGTTGGATGCTTTTAATACTTTATTCTTTACTTTTAATATTTAAGTTTTTTTTGCTTTCATATTTTATTAAGAAATCATATCAAAATAATTTTAATTAAAATTTGAATTTAAAAATATCTATACATTTACTCGTTATAATTAATAAATCTTCATTTACTGATGTGCTATCATTAATTTTAAAAACATTTTAAACAAGTTTATATTTTACATTTGCAAGATTTTTTTAAAAATTTTATATGAGTACTATACTTTATCTTTATTAAATTTGTAAAAATTTTAATTAATTAGGTTGTTGGTTTCCATTAATTTTGATTAATACTAGATTTTTTAATATTAGAGTATTTTTGCAATATTAATAAAGTATTAATATAATGATAATTTTTTTTTTATCTTTTAGATAATTGGGCTTTTTTATATACTCAGCAGTTAGCTTTGAGTTTCGATTTGGCATTTTGTGTTTGCTTCTGTTTAGTTCCCAAGTTTCTGGATGCTACCATTCGTCATTATCGTTTTATGTTAGAAGGCCTTAAAGAGGTTTCTAAAGTATGTTGTTCTGATGTCAAAATTACTATACATTTCTTATGTCATAACTTTAATAAATTAATAATGAGGTTTTGAAAATTTAATAATTATTTTTGTAAAAAAATTGTTTATTTAATCATGATTAATTTTATGAAATTTTAATAAATTTTAGAATTGTTTTTTATGATTAAATTCTTTTAATTTATAAATCACTTTTATAGAATGTGAATCATTAAACATTCATTTTCATGTGCTGCTTGGGGAAGCTGAAACTGTTCTACCTGCTTTTGTCAAAGAAAATAATATTGGGGGTATTGTTACAGATTTTTGTCCTTTACGAGTGCCCAGAAAATGGCTATCTGATGTTTTGGCCAAGTTACCAGAAGATATACCTTTATGCCAGGTAGTGTTTAAATACCAAATGTAAAATGGATTTTTAAATCATTAAGTTACCATTGTAAAATTATCTTATAAATTGGTGTAGTTGATAAAAAATTTCTCTTTAATTAAAATTATTAATGTACTGTCAATTTTGTGATAACTAAATTTACTTTTATTCTAATCTTGAAGGTTTCCACTTAAATATTAAATAGCTATTAATGAATATCTTACAAAATTATTTGAATTTCATTTTCCTATTTGGTTGCTTATACAAATTGCGTTAATATCCAAGTGATGCATGATTTAAGAATTTTTTGGTTTTTAATCAGCTATTTTAATATATAACATAACATTTAACTTAATACAATTTATGAGAACTATATTTTGAATTTTGATTTTGAATACCTGTTAACTATTTATCCAATTTTGAATTTTAATATGTAACTGTGATTGGAAAATTTATGACTTATATACAGCAATTATTAAACATACATATTTTTATAAATTTAATTTATTTTGTTAAAAAATTGTAAAAGTTTTGATATTTAAAATTTTTTTTTTTATCTAAGAAAAAAAAAAATAAAAATACAAAACATTAAACAAAATGCCTTATTTTTAATTTCTAAAGTAGTGATTTTTATATCTACATGTTAAAAATATTATTTTTTGAATAACATTATTAACACTCGCTGAATTTTTTTAAATAACTACAGGCTAAGCTATTTATTACTTTTTTTCCCTTTTCATTTGCACTTCTTTTACTGCTAGTAAAGGGAAATAAAAAAAAAAAAAAAAAATCTTTTTTGTTAATTAATTTATAAGAAGTGATTTATAAATTTATAGGATCTGTGAAAAAAAAAAAAAAAAAAGGTAATGAACACAGGATGCAGAAATGTGCTATAAATATAGAATAAAAAAAAATAGAGCTATAAATTTGGTTTCTTTGATTATTAATGAATAAAAAAATCACCATAATGATATTCTTTTAATTGTGGAGTAGTATTCAGTGATAATAAATTTAGAGGTTTACATATATAAAATTGCAACCATATTTAAAATAGGGGTCATTATAGGTTATAATTATTAAATTATTTTGTATAAATAACAGAGAAATTACTATGGTAAATAAATATACATCTGAATTGAATTCATGACCTTTGATTTTGTAATATCCTTGTTATTACACTAATATATTTAGGTTGATGCTCACAATATTGTTCCTTGCTGGATTGCATCTGATAAACAAGAAGATGGAGTAAGAACTTTTAGGAAGAAACTTCAGGTTAAACTTAAAGATTATTTTACTCAGTTTCCTCCTGTTAATGAACAAAAACAGAGTGCAAAGCATGCATTAGAGGTATCAAACATTTATTTTCATTTCTTAAAATATTTTTGATTAATAATGTGCAATTATTTTTCTGGTTAAAAGTGCAAACATAATATGTTAAAAAAAAAGAGTTTTGAAGCTGTTTTTAAATGCTTCTATCAAAAGAAAATGCCTTTAATAACAGTTTACTTCAATTTGATGTTTTTCATATGTTAATTGAACAAAAAAAGTAGTTTTACTATTAGTAAAGAATTTCCATGATACAACTATAACTCACTGATTATCCCGAATTATCTGAGGTTCGTTTGTATTGCAGTTAATTATTATTCCAAGAAAACTTGGTCATAACAGAATTTATTTTATCATGTTTTTACTCAGCCTGACGCAAAATATTTTGTTTTGATTGGCAGTTTGTCAAGTTTTGGATATTTGGATTGTATGTTTAGAATTTCATGATGCAGTTTTATTGGTCTCTACATATAATTTGTGAAAATTTTTTTCCAAAAGTTTCTTAAAATTAATTCTATAAAATAACCATCTACAAATGCGTTTTGTCAAAAGAAAATAACTGAATTTTGTTTGATAGAAAAATAAACAATCATATGCATAAAGAAAAGGAACATAACAGTTTTGGAGGATGGATTTCAGTCAGACTTTTATAAAAGGAGAAAATCTACTCACATCCTACATTGATGTGTGCTAATGAATAAAAATGCTCTAGAATGAAAGTATAAATAAGAAATAAAAACACTTTAGACAAGGCTAAATAAGTAATTAAGTGGTAACACTGATCCATGGTGGCTATGTATCGGACAAAAAAAAAACACCAAGAATTGCTCATTAACTGTACATCATTGCCAATTATATTAGAATATTAATTTTTTCATGTCAAAAATAATGTCTGTAGATTATATACTATTAAAGAGGTTTATAGATAGGAAATTATGGTAAGTATACTAATTAATAATATTTAAAATTACAATTTTTATTCAAATTGAAACAAATGACAATTTCTTTTAAAAACCTTCTATTTTTTCACACATTTTCAATGATTTATTTTGCTTGTTTATCAGTTGTGATGAAGCTATTGTATTAAAATGTTCATATTTCAGCCTGTAGATTGGAACACAATCGAAAGTAATTTAGAAGTGAATATGGATGTTAAGGAAGTAGCGTGGGCTAAACCAGGAACTACTGCAGGATTGTGCAAAATATCTGAATTTTGCAAATGCAGATTGGAAAATTATAATGATCTTCGTGATGACCCTACAAAGAATAACTTGAGTGATTTATCTCCATGGTTTCACTTTTGGTAATTAACAATTTTATTTCATATTTTGTTTTTAATGCATTTATATTTAAATTGTAGGTACTTTGTTTCACAATCTGCATCTTATATTTGTAAACCATTATTTAAATGAACTGTTATTTTAGTTTAAAATAAAGATTTAGAGTAAATTGTAAACTTCAAAAAGTTTGTGCTATTTAACTTAACAACCTCTTTAATACAGTATTCGATAGTTCTGTAATTCGGCTTCGATCGAGCCATAGCTTTCATATGGATTTGGGCATTTGTTGCCTTGACTAGATGACAACACAATGCTGTTTGCATTTTTGCAGCCTTTTATCATGTTAGTTTTGGTATCAGTACAGTGTTTCTTGTTTAAAGCTATATAAGTGACCATATAAGCTTTGCTTCTTAGTGTCACTATGAAAACAAACCACATTCTCTCTTGTTGGACGTGAGCAGTCATTAGATGTTGCTGAGTAAATAAAGATGATTGATTCATCAATGCTGCTTGCTAGCGCATCGTACATGTTTATTAATGAACTGGCTGTTGAAATAAATTTTTAAACTGTTATTTTGAATTTTATAGATGAAAAGTTACTCTTATGTATCATGAAATCAATAACTGATATAACTATGAAGATTGTTTTACAATCATAGTATCATGGTTTTCTTTATACTCTAAAGGATGAATCATGAAATTTTAATATTTTGTATTTGTGGTCTATTGAATGTTTGAAATAAAATTAAGAATTTCAAAACTATTTTATATTGCATTGTTTTCTTATGTGTATTAATTTTCTTAGGTCAAATATCAATTCAGAGGACAATATTACAGGTTTTTAAATTTAAGAGAAAATATGAACCTTCTGTTGATGCATTTCTTGATGAAGCTGTAGTACGACGAGAACTTGCAGAAAATTTTTGTTATTACAACGAAAATTATGATAAAGTGGAAGGTATAGTTTTTCTCCCAATTATACCACCTAGAAAGTGTATTTAGAATTATATGTATAACAGTATAAAATATTAGACTGCACCTTTATTTGTTAGGGGCAGATGATTGGGCAAAAGAGACCTTGAAAGACCACAGTAAGGATAAGCGTAAATATATACACAAAGGATCAATTTGAAAATGCAGAAACACATGATTTACTTTGGAATGCAGCACAGGTGTGTAATGGCAAAAATTACAGTAAAAAGTTTAATAATTGATTCTTACAATAACAAAAAATATAAACTTAATTCATTATGTATCAATATTATAATAAAATTTTATATTTTTGTTCCTATTAAAGCGTCAAATGGTAACAGAAGGTAAGATGCATGGGTTTCTTCGAATGTATTGGGCAAAGAAAATTCTGGAATGGACAAATAGTCCTGAAGAAGCATTAGAATTTGCAATATATCTTAATGATAAATATGAACTGGATGGCCAGGATCCCAATGGCTATGCTGGTAAGTTTTTTTTCTAAACATATTTATGCGAGTCAGTATAGCCAACAGTTTATAATTTTATGTATGATAAATAAATGTATATATTTTAATAATCAACAATTTATTTTCTAATTTTTAAAGTAGTCTTTTTTTCTAAATTGAAAATTTTCAAGTTTAAAATAAAAATGTTTATAAGTTATTTTACAATTTGCATTTTGAAAACATAATGTTTTTAAATTGATTTTTTTCTATTTTGATATTGAAAATAATTTAGTAAATAGTTAAAAAATATTCTCTAGAAAAAAATTGGAGGTTGGTTAACTATTTTTTTCATGTTTATGCATAAAAAAGTGACAAACTTGTTTATGTTTTCTACTTTCGAAAAAAAATGTGCATAGGTAGCTGAATATTTTTAAATAAATTTTATTCTCACTCTCTGTATATACATGCCTCATAGTTTATGTGCCCGCCTATGCACGGACCTCAATTTACGTTTAAATTTCCCAAAATTGGCAGGGATACTTCTAATGCAAAACCTAAATCGACTGGGAAAAAAAAAAAAAAAAAAAAAGAAATTTTATCAATATTCGTTAAAAAATTAGTCAGTTTGGGATAAATTAGATTTTATGGCAATTTGATGTCTTTTCGTGGTTGGCCAAAATTTTCATGATTGACATTTCGTACACTGTTGTACTATCTAGTGTTTTCAACCCGCTAACTCAGGATGTTCGAAATTTAATAGTTTGTCGCAGTCTGAGGTTAGAAAGAAAGAATTCATTAACTTCCAATGGTTTTATTATTAAATTTTCAATGTTTCCTAAAATAAGAAAACTATTCAATCAGAGAAGAATTGTTTTTGAATGAAGATCAGCACATATTTAAAAAAAAACGTGGAGATACCAGAAAATCGGAGTGAATCTAATAGGTAAAGAATGGCCAATACTAGAGCTGAAGAAAACGAAGATGTTGCCTTAAACAAGCGTGAATATAAATAAAAGAGTTAGTAAGTTTCATTTTTGAAACGCTGGGTTATATGTGCTTGTAATCAAATATGGGTCTGCATGGCCGAATGTCTAGCGCTCGGTGCCACAGGTTTCAGGTTCGAGTCCCGCCGGTGGCATGGATGTTTGTAGTGGTACAGAATCCACCATCGGTCCCGATCTGTAAGAGCGTCACGGAGCCAAGTCAGACTTTTACATATGTGTGTTCCATCACAGCAGAAGCTGCCCCTTTCCCTCCATCCATGAGTAACCTGTTTGTTGTTGTTTCTTATCCCATTTGGCTGGCCAACCCACGAGACCATACGTACTTATGATTGAAGCAGCTTCTGTTGTGATGGAGCACCCGTAGGTAGAAGTCTGACTTTGACTCCGTGACGCTCTTACAGTCATAGGAAACCGGGGCCTACGGCTTAAAGTGGATTCCGAACCACTACAAACATCCATGGGCACCGTCGGGATTCGAACCCGATACCTGTGGTACCGAGAGCAATAGAGCTAGCCACTCGGCCATCAGGCCCCATGAGTAACCTACTCATGGGATATCCTTCCCGCACTGTAGGACACTGAGGATTACTCACACACAGTAATAAAATATTACTAAAAATTTGATTTTACTATATTGAAAATTATACTTTTTTTGAGTGTTTAAATTGTTATACATTTATTTTAAATTTTTCTTTGGTGTTTTTAGAAAAATTAAATAAAGTATATTAGGCACGTTGCATATTAATACATAATGTTATGTCTAATACTGAAAAGTAAAAAAAAAAAAATTATTCTCAATGTAGGTTGCATGTGGTCTATTTGTGGCGTTCATGACCAAAGTTGGAGTGAACGATCAGTTTTTGGAAAAATACGTTACTTGAGTTACAATGGATGTAAAAGGAAGTTTGATGTGGATGGCTTCATAGCAAAATATAAAGAAAAGTGAATTCAAGAGAATTTTATCATTCTTTCACTCATTTTGTGTATATTTTTTCGTGTGTAATTCATTTTTCAATAAAGATTGTAGCATTTTTTTCTTTTAATATGAATACTAAATTATTTTTAAACATTCAAGTTATTTTCTTTGTCTTTCCAAAAAAAGAAAAAAAAAACCCCAAAACATTAATATTTTAAAAATAGTTGTAGGCATTTTTTGTGTCTTTTAAAAATTTATTTTTGTATTGAAAGGGTGAACTGAGAAAGTCAGGAAATAAATTTTAATATGTCCTTCTTTTTCTTAAAACCATCGGCATTTACTACTGTGTCCAAAAAGTAAGACCACTTTTCAATTTAAAATTCCCGGGCTTATGCAATTTCAATTTTTTTCTTTTTTTAGCTTCTGGCACTGTCCTTGACATCTGTGTGAAATTTTATGTCAAAATATTCATTAGTGTTTGAGTTATGCTTGGCTAAACGCTTGGAGACGCTAAAACTGATTCCGGCGATTTTGAAATGCCTGAATTAATTGAGCAAAGAACTTGCATTCAATTTTGTTTGCAGAAAGGTATAGAATGTTGCAGAAGGCATTACTATATCGGAAAGAATTGTTTACAAGTAGTAAAAACAGTTTAAAGAAGTCAGAAAACGTGTTGAAGACGAAGAGCCCTCTGGTCGAGGCCCCTCAACCGACGAAGCTCACGTCCAAAAAATTAAAGATTTGGTGCTTGCAAACCGTCGATTTACAATTAGAGATCTTGCAGATGATATTGGAATTTCAAAAGGATCGGTCAATTCCATTTTGGGTCTCAAACGCGCCAAATCTCGATTGGTACCGAAAATACTGAATGCGCCAGCTGGCGCTGCATTGATTCTTCGTGACTTTTTCGCCTAAAATGTAACCCATATCGTTCCACAACCACCGTATTCCTACCGTGTGACTTCTGGCTATTCCCTAAACTCAAAAGACCACTCCGGGGACACCGTTTTGAGTCGATTGAAGAGATTGAACGTGAATCGCCTCGCGCTTTGAAGGCCATCCCCTGCCGATGAGTTTTTAGCATGCCTTGAGGATTGGCAAAAAAAGTTAGCATAAGTGCATTGTGTCCGGAGGGGATTACTTTGGAGGCGATGAAATAAATTTGGAAGAATTAATAAAGAGTTTTTGAAAAAAAAAAAATAATTGGTCTTACTTTTTGGGCAAAGTAGTATACCAAAAGCACAAATGCGGAGGCTGCACTGTAATGTAGGCAAAAGTGTTAGGAAATCACTAGCAGCATTGCCTTATTAATTTCCCAATGACAGTACATGGATTTATCACTGCTATGCGCTGTGTATTGTCTTTCTCATGACAACCCCACTTTGCAGCGACTATTCCATCGACTGCGAATACACCGCCCATTGTGTCAAAAAGCCAACTTCATCCCAAGCACCATCCAATACGTCGTAAACAGACAGATTTATAAACTCAGTCAGCCGCGTCAAGGTTGTTCTTAGCTGTGCACTTTGTTAATTGTTGATAACAATATGCTGCTCGTCGATTGTGATCATGTTCGAATTTAATTGCGAGTGAATAGATGCCGAAAAATATTCTGAATTCTAATGTCGGTAACACTCAATAAAAATACCGAATATAATCAATACCGAAAAAAAAAAAAAAAAAAAAAAATCTTTACTAAGATTTTTTTTTTTCGGTATTGATCACCCTGACTCTCAATTTCTGTAATTTGCCTGCTAATCAGTCGAGCACAATCTAGGAGAATGAATGTCAGATATTAAAAAGTTACAATTTCTTTATTGAATTCATCAATTTTTGAAAGAAAATTACTTGTGAGATGTTAAATAAATGTCTTACTTTCAACCTTCCCAGAAAAAAAAAAAAAATGTTTTTCAAAGGTAAACAAGGTATTATTATGTGGAAAAGAAATATTATTTTAAATATAATAGCGTTAGTAAACATTATTTAAAAGTATACAGAACTGTTATTTTATTAATTGTTTTTACACGCATCAATAATTTCTTATTTCAACATCACAAGAATATCCTTTTATTTTAAATTCTGCTGTGCAGTACATAAAGTGTTTTATGTATATATATAATGTATATAAAACAATTTTATCTATTTTAACATATATGAAAAATTTTATATATATATATAAACAATCTTTTTAAATATTTATAAACTCATTTTGAACTTAATATGAGAGAAGTGCCTCGTTTTTATCCAGTGTTCTTTTCCTTTTTGGTTTTCAAGTCAACATTGAAGAGAAATGATGAACTTCCTTTATCATCTGTTCTTTTGGATGTATAGTAGCAAGGACAACTAAAAACACCTATAATCAAAATAACAATAGTAACTAAAATTATTTACTCACCAACAGTAGGGCAATTTGATATTTGATGAGTTGCAATTCGTTTATTTTAGGAAATTTTTTTTTTTTTTTAATTGTGTTCTGCTATAATCACTAATTGTGCAAAAAAAGCATATCGCCAAATGTAAGTCGTTCCTGATACAAAGGAACTACAATAACTTGTAAAATAAATTTTTGATGAATTGAAATAAATATTTGTTCTAAATCCATACTGTTCAAAAGGTAAATTTTGTTACTTTAAAAGGTAAAAGGATTTAGAATTGTGAAATCTCACCCTTTTAACGAGTGATTTACTGAAGAATATAATTTGTTAATACTAATTTGTTTACTAAGAATAGACATTGTTTCTTTAATTTCAGTTTCGCTAGCGAAAGTAGAAATCTTCGCCATTTACTTTGGAAAATCAAATTACAAATCTTCTTAGTTGAGTTATCGTTTTCATTCGAATCGTAACGAATCTTTTGTATGTTTTGCGATTCCTTATTCATTCTGATATCGAAAGAGATAAACACAAGTTCTTACAAACTAAGTGAAAGAATAGAAAAATTCCAGTTCGCTGGTATTCAAATACAAATTTTTCAGTTCTGAAAAAGAATTTTTAATCAAATGTAAAAAACAAGTAATATAAAATTTTTTTTTTTAAAAGTCAATTCCTACTTTTTTTTTTCACTATATTGCAGAAGTCCTTTTTAAAAAATGAATGAAAATTATTTATAAGTTATATGGCGCCATCTATTGGTAGATACATGCAACTTAGATCTAAAAAACTAAAATTAATTAATTAAATTTAATTACTGAATTAATATTTGAAAAAACTGTATTAACTTCCAGTGTCATCCACTACAAGTTAAAAAAAATGTATTTGAATTCGAGTGGATGAATAAGAAGTATTTTATGAACGATTGGAAATTTGAACAAGATATATATAGGGAGAGTGTGAGCTTATAGAAGGAATTGAAAAAAAGGTACAGTTGGGTACGAGCGGATTACCTTAAAGCAGCCGCTAACTCCTGTCTTGTAAATGTAAGTAGGAAACACAGCAGACAAATAGAGAACACGGGGGAGAAGTAAACATTGGAAGTTCTGCCTACAGGCGGAGGAGTTGAGAGCAGATCAAAGTCTTGAAGAAAATGAAATTGAAATCATGTTTATTTTTCAAACAGTGCTCATAAGACTTGGAGTTTTTCAACCGGATTTTTACATAGTAATAGCCCAGGGAGGGGCAAACTTTTTCGGTCGCGGGCCAAAAATCGGGAAAAAAAAAAAGTTTGTCGGGCCAAGATAAATTTTTCTAAAATTTTAAGAACAATATGCAAGTATTACAATTTAAATATGTTAATGAGATGAAAGAAATTGCGATTTCATTTTAAAAAGTTCCTTATATTGAGGTTCGAAGTGAGATGTGCTGATTCTAAGGAACGAGGCGAAATGCTCATCTGTCAGTCTATTTCTGAAATTATTCTTTCTAAGGTTTATAGTTGAAAACACTTGTACACATATATAAGATGAAGTAAACACAGCACTGATTTTCTGAGTGTGAGATATTAAATTTGGGAAACTTACTGATAATGATTTGTAAAACTTATTGGCGCCAATCTGCAGGTATAAGTAACAAAGAACTTCCGCTTTTAACAGTTTACCAATTGAAAGTTGTCTGTGCTTACGTTTTATTTATTAAAATTTTTTTTTTCGATTTATGTTTTGCAGAACAAAAAAAAAAAAGTAAAAAAGATCATCAGTCCTTTGAAAAAAATATATTTAATCAATGTAGAAAAGGAGATGGATATATAATATATAAATAAATAAATATATATATTTAATTTGCCTTGACCGGAAAATTAAAATTCTATCCGTGGGCCGGATAGAACTTTCCGGTGGGCCGTTGTTTGCCTATCCCTTAATAACTGCCAATTCTCATAGCCAATTTCAATTAGCCAATTTCTCATAGCATATAGAGAGTTTTATTCAAAGAGTTGAGATCATCAATGGTAGAATTTCATTAGAAGAAAGAGGGGAAACTTTATGTTTGTTTGGTGCAGGAATAGATGTTAGTTGATTTTTAACTACTGAGGCGAATCAAACTTTATTTTTATCAGTAAGTTTAGAAGCAAAATTCAAATGTAGGTTGTCAAATAGCAATTCTACTAGGAGTTTTTAGATATTACAGAAAACAAGTAAAATAAAAAATATTTTAAAGTCAATTCTACTTTTTTTCTCTCACTAAATTACAGAAAGTCCTTTATAAATAATTTTCATTCATTTTTTTAAGTTTATCTGGCGCCATCTATTGGTAGATATATGCAACTTAAATCTAAAAAAAAAAACTTAATTAGAAATTATTAGAAAAAAATTAATTAATTAAATTTAATTACTGAATTAATATTTGAAAACTATATTAACATCTCTGTGTCATCCACTACAAGTTAAAAAAATGTATTTGAACTTGAGTGGACGCATAAGAAGTATTTTATTAACGATTGAAAATTTGAACAAGATATATATCGGGAGGTGTGAACTAATAGTAGGAATTGAATAATACAGACTCTCCATGAATCTAGATGTCCTGGTTTGCGACAGTTTAGTAAAAAAAAAAAAAAAAAAAGTTATATCTAAATAAATACAATTTCTACTTACTTCTCACAGAAGACTCAGTTACTGGTTTAAAAGAATGACTGGCATTGAGTAATTAAATAGAGAGGTTCCGCTTCAGCCAAAATACTATTTGTTTTGTCCCAACCAGCACCTTCTAAGAGCAAACCACGTATGTATATTCCTTCCTGTGTGTAAAATCATTAACTTAATCTCAATAAGAAAAAATATATTCTGACGATTTACATATGCATACTAATAATTAGCGAGAGACATTTTAATTTTAAGATATATTTTTGCAAATATATGCTTTTACTTTTTTTTTTTTAATATAATTTGTTTCAAAACGTAGATTTATCTAAGTACAATTTTGAAATTGTTAGTGAATATAGCAATGACATCCTTTTAAAAAAATAAATAGCAAATTGAAGAAGATTTGTAACATAGACTATTTTCTCTTTTTTAAAAAAATTGAAAATTAAAAATTTATTGGGATACAAAAGTACACTTACTGCAGGTGGTTCTGTAATATGAGATTCATCTAAAGCTGAGACATGATATTCCCAGATGAGTTCGGTTAACATTACCTGGAAAATTACAAATGAAATAACTTAATCTGCAATAAATTGCATTTTTTTTAAAAAATATTTAATTCTTCCAACCGTAATGATTAGAAGAATTATATGTGGAAGAATTAAATACTTATAAGCGAAGATTTATTGTAACTTTTCTACGCTGTGGATGTGCATGCATATGAAAAAATTAACAATGTAATGCTATATTAATAAGGAGTACAATGAAATGCTATATTAATAAGGAATATGTCATTTTAAAGGATATCCTTTTGAAATTTAATTTTTTCCGTGGGGATACAACGTGAGGGGTATAAAGTGACATAGTATTGCTAAATGGTATATATGGTATAGGTATTGCTATATGGTATAGTACTAAAGTGATATGGTATAGTACTAAAGTGATATGGTATTGCTTCCTCATCAATATAATAGTAATATTTTAGTAACAGTTGCACTGACATGTTCGTAGGCTGACACATAGATGGCGCTACTAGTATTAAATCCATATGACTTTTAGTTAGCCCAAACCTTCAAAAAGACACGTGTAAAAAATTTGACAGCTGTTGCACTATTAGTATGTGAGTTATAGCATTTTTAGTGAAGCAACTTTTCTTAGTTTGAAAAAATGGATAAAAAGGAATTTCGTGTGTTTAATAAAAAAAAAAAAAATACTATTGAAGCCAAGGCTTGGCTTGATAAACATTATTCGGGCTTTGCACCAGGAAAATCAACCATAGAGAAGTAGTTTGCTAAATTTAAACGAGGCGAAATGAGTACCGCGGACGATGAACGCAGTGGACGCCCCAAAGAGGCTGTTACCGACGAAAACATCAATAAAGTCCACAAAATAATTTCTGATAACCGTAAAGGTAAGTTGATTGAGATAGCTGAGACCCTAAAGATATCAAAGGAACGTGTTGGACATATCGTGAATGAATATTTGGATATGCGAAAGCTCTGTTCAAAGTGGGTGCCGCGCAGAGCTCACAATCGACCAAAAAAACAACGAATTGATGATTCTAAGCAGTGTTTGGAGCTGTTCAATCGTAATAAACCCGAATTTTTGCGTCGATATGTGACAATGGATGAAACATGGCTCCATCATTTCACACCGGAGTCCAATCGACAGTCAGCCGAGTGGACTGCACGTGATGAACACTAAAAATGCTATAACTCACATACTAATAGTGCAACAGCTGTCAAATTTATGCACGTGTCTTTTGAGGGTTAGGGCTAACTAAAAATCATATGGATTTAATACTAGTAGCGCCATTTATGTGTCACGAACTTTTCAGTCCACCTGTTACATTGTATATGAACTGCTTTTACTAACTGTCAGTTGAGCAGAAAATTGTTACACAGTTTATGTTGGGACATGATCTAATCTATTTTTTGATTAGAAGGATAAACAACGTAGTGCATATTTTGATATTACACAACGAAGTATTTCTCGCTATAAATCGTTAAACATGGAAAATGAAACTAATTATAAAATCATCATCTAATTAAAATTGAAGAATTATATACGTATCCAAAAATAAGTATAAATAGATTTTGTGGGGTTGAAGTGATCTGTGTCAGAAAAAAAACTGCATTTTATTGCCAATAGTGAATGGTTTTAGAAATCTCAGAATTGTAAACGGCCTGATGGCCAATTTGGCTGACGCTCTGGCCTTTGGTACCACATGCTTCAGGTTAGAATTCTGGCTGTGGCATGGATGTTTGTTAATGATTCGGAATCCACGTTAAATTATAGGTCCCAGTCTAATTTGCCCAAAGTGTGCAAAAATTGACCGTGGCGTCACAAATCAAACCATAGAATTGTAAACGAACTACAATTTTGGGAAGATGAGGCATTGGTTTGCACTGCAGATTCTGCAAACTTTGGGATAATTAGATCGGAACCTACAATTTAGCATGGATTCGAACCTGAAGACTGTGATACCAAATGCCAGAGAGCTAGCCAATTGGCCATCAGTCAGCCGATGAGGCATTGGAAAAAGATATTTCCTGTTTATTAATTCAATGCAGACGTGTCAACATTTAGCTTCTATTGGTCACATTTGAAGGTTAAAAAAAATATCTTGGGTTATGCATAAAATAATTAATTCAACATTAGTTGGAAAAAAAAAAAAAGTCAGTGAATAAGATACAAGCCACTGTGACAAATAAGAAAAATGTCGGGACATATCAGGCTTCGAATTCTTTTCCTGTAGAGTTTTTTTTTTCTTTAAATAGAAATATCTTAGAAAAATTAAAATAGGAAGTAGTTATTAATCGGTATTCAAATAAAGCAAAAATTACGCCATTTGCTATATATTTTTATGTAGCAGTTAGTTTTTCAAAAAAATAAGTGTTCATGAAGGTTTCATTATTCTAATGAATTAACGATTTCTTATTGAGCCGCATTCGCTATAGCCACAAGGTTGAAGCACTGGCTTAGCAAATTGGTGTAAGTGAATACTAAGAAGTGTATCAAATCGACGGATTTTTCTATTGAATTTTCTATGCTGAATTTATTCTAATTGAATAATTTTTAAATTTATTTATGAATTTTTTAATGAATTTTCTAATTGAATAATTGTCTATTCTAAATCTTAAACCGTGAAGTTTTCTATGACTACGGAACAATTGTTTGTAAAGGAACTTGGTCAGATTTTTAAGCTGGAAAAAGTAATGAAGATAATTTTTTTTTATCAAGCAATTTTAAGGTCAAATATTTAGAAGTTCATCCAATTTATTTTGTACATGCATTTATGCAAGAATGTTATGTAATTAATACGCTTTTATTAGTTTCACCTGTATATTTGTTTGTAACTGACTCTTTGGGCTCGATTTTGCCCTACTTTAAGCTATCCGATTTAATTTAAACGTTGTAGACTTATCAAGGACCGACGACCTAAAATAATTTGATAAGTTTATTATCTCATCATGATTAGGATCGCTTGGATTAGTGATTTAATTTTCACTTATGAAGAGCAATTTAACCCATGTAGAATGAAAGTACCTAAGACATTCAAACCTACGTGGGACAGTAGCACAACAGATATGCGCCTGACTACGAATCAGGAGATTCCCTATTCGAATCCTGGCTGGCTCGACATATTCGCATTTAGCCTTTGTTTTACTCAAAATTAAGTTATTGTAAGAACTATAGTTCCAGTCCTCCGTACCGGGACCTCATTTAAATATTATAGTTTAAAAACATGCTTTTAGAGTTCATCAAACTAAAAAAAGTAAAAAATAAATTAATAGATTAAAAAAAAAATAAAAAACGCGCTTTTAAAGTTCATCAAACTAAAAAGTAAAAATAAATTAATAGATTAAAAAAAAAATAAAAAAAACGCGCTTTTAGAGTTAATGAAACTAAAAAGTAAAAAATAATTGTTAACATAAGAATAAAATGACTGACGGGAAAATGAATGTCGCTCACTGTTCTAAAAGCGTGGGGTGCTTTGTATGACATTTTAAAACTAACTCTGCATTTCGGAATGAAACTAGTGAAAAATTATAACGATTGATATCCAGCAGCCCACGCTTTTAGAACAGTGACATTCATTTCATCGTCAGTCATTTTATTCTTAAGTTAACAATTATTTTTTACTTTTTAGTTTGATTAACTCTAAAAGCTCGTTTTTTAGTTTTTTTAATCTATTAATTTTTTAAAATGGTACATACGTCACTGTTCTTGATAGTGGTTTGCAAAGTAGCATTCAAGACACTCCTGGGAGCTGAGAATCCCGGCAGCCAAAGTTTGACCGGCATAACACCCTTTGAAATCCATTTTGTAAATTGATCCACTCGAAGTCTCAGATCGTTAATCCAAGAGCCCAAGGGTTTCAACGTAGGATAGAGCTGAAAATACACACATTTTGCTTTCAAACAAGTATAAAATTTAATTTTTTTTTAAATAATTGAATAAATCATTATTCCATATTCCATTAATCTTTTAAGACGATGAACAATTTAGAATTCTAATTCTATAAAAATGAAATGTTAACGAAATGGATTACTTTTTAATTTCGGGAAACATTATTCAGAATTAAAAATTAATTCGCACAATTTAAAAAAAAAAAAAAATGTTTTTGTGAAAAAGTCAGTAATACTGCACACATAAATACAAAATTTTATTACGATTTAAATCTTTAAATGTATTTAATAGTTCAACGAGCCACTCCAATTTAATTGTAATAAATTCTTAAAATTTACATGCAAATCTCACAGAACTTACAAGCTAATTTAATTCTTTTATTTTAACGTGGATTTTAGTGGTGATAGATTTAAAAAAGCTCTCTCCGCCTAAGTTGCTGATAAAGAACAGGAATTTCGCAATTTATTTTCAAAATTATTAAGAATGTTAAGAACTTATCAAACCATAAGTCTCTTAGTTTTTTTTTCTCTTCTGCAAGAAGCGTTATATGACGTCATCTGAAACTTCTATTTCATTGGCTCCCATCTATATTGTATCCAAATGAGTAGCACATTTAAGAGATAAACAAGTAATATATATATAAAAAATTTGTAAGTCAATTCTAACTTTTTTTTTTTTTTCACTCTATTGCAGAAAGTCCTTTTATAAATAATTTTCATTCATTTTTTTAAGTTTATCTGGCTCCATCTATTGGTAGTTAAATGCAACTTAAATCTAAAGAAAAATTAAAATTAATTAATTAAATTTAATTACTGAATTAAAATTTTAAAAACTGTATTAGCATCCAGTGTCATCCACTACACGTTAAAAAAAAATGTATTTGAACTCGCGTGGAGGAATAAAAAGTGTTTTATGAACGATTGAAAATTTGAACAAGATATATATATAGGGAGAATGTGAGCTAATAGTAGGAAGTAAAAAAAGGAATCAAAATGGCAGTCAATATATTTATTAAAATTAATATGGGTATTATTCATAAAATACAATTATTTAAAGTCTAAAAATACACTTCAATTATACATAATTAAGATTTTTTTTGTTAGAAACTTACTTTTACATATATTCTTTTCAATCTTCAAATATAAATAATTAAATGTCAAATTTTTTTTTCATTATCGATGGTTTTGATTTTATTATCGATGGGTTCAAAATAGAATTCACACTTTACTCTGGCAATTTGATTTTTATTTTTAGCAATTGGTTTATTCATCATGTTGTTGTTGTTACTAATCCTCCTGGTGTAGGAATGCCTACACCAGGTCCAATAGACCCTGTCGCAGGCAACTGGCCCACGGCTAGGGGTAATATGCAGCTTCACTTTAGCGAGGAACCACGAAGGCTGAAGACAATGCTCTACAATCCTATTTGACTGAGACCTATAATGCCAGGATTCGAACCAGGGACCTGTGGTACCGAGCGCCAGACACTCGGTCATTAGGCCCGTTTATTCATTGCTTATATACTATTGAAAGCCCACACATACACATAAAGATAACGCTGTTACTTAAATACACATTGTTTATCTACTATAACAAAATATCAATCTTTATAGATCCTTCATTAATAATGTATTATTTATTTTGTTGATTATACTGTTATTTGATGATATTTTCGATTGGCTTATATTACTTTTATTTTATATTACCTTTTGCCATTGAGCCGGAACTTCCATCTTCATTATCATTTCAGAAAATTCCTGAAGCTTCTCAGTCATTAATATTTTGCCCACGATACCTGCTTCAAGTTCATTTAAAGATTGCATAACTGAATTCAAGAGAATGTTGTACCTTCTTGTCTGAAACATTACACAATTAATTTAAATTTTCACCATTAACCATACATAGGATGAATGAAATTATGTATAGAATAAGAAGTTTTTATTTAAAATATCACAAAAATTGAAATAGGGCTATAGATACAGCAGCCCCTCGTTATATGACGCATGCTTGGAGGTAAAGAAAAGTGTGGTATAACGGGCGACTTTCTAATTATTCTTTTATTCCAATGGTGGTTTCTTACCGGATACTACTGCTGTATCTGAAAAGTAAAACCAAGTTTCAATTTAAAATTCCGGGGCTTTTGAAATTTCAATTTTTTTTCTTTTAGATTGCTCGCACTGTCTTTGACATCTGTGTGAAATTTTACGTCAGAATATTCATTAGTGTTTCAGTTACGCTTGGCTTTGTGAGACGCTAAAACTGATTCAGGCGATTTTTGAAATGTCTGAATTAATTGGGCAAAGAACTTGCGTTAAATTTTGTTTACGGAAACGTATAGAATGTTGCAGAAGGCATTCGGTGAGCATTCCTATATCGGAAAGAAATGTTTACAAGAGTTATAAACAGTTCAAAGAAGACAGAGAACGCGTTGAAGACGAAAAGCCCTCTGGTCGATCATCAACCTCAACTGATGAAGTCCTCACGTCCAAAAAATTAAAGATTGGTGCTTGCAAACCAAAACAGTGCAGCTCACACTGCATTGATTCTTCATGACTTTTCGCCAAAAATGAAACCCATATCATTCTACAACCACCGTATTCACACAGTGCGACATCCGGCTATTCCCGAAACTCAAAAGACCACTCCGGAGACACCATTTTGAGTCGATTGAAGAGATTCAACGTGAAACGCCGCGCGCTTTGAAGGCCATCCCTGCCGATGACTTTTTAGCATGCATTGAGGATTGGAAAAAAGTTGACATTGTGTCCGGAAATAAGCGCATTGTGTCCGAAGGGATTACTTTGAAGGCGATGAAATAAATTTGGAAGAATAAATAAAGAGTTTTTTTTTAAAAAATTGGTTTTAATTTTTTGGGCACAGTAGTAAAATCTCAATACCATAAAATCCCTAAACTTCGAACTTCCATTGATATCAGGTACTGATACATGCTTTAAAAATACATAACACGTTAATGATGTATTTTTATAACTTTCAAGTAATTTTAAGCCCTTCTATTTCTATTAAAAATAACATTATTTATATTATACACATTTAAAAAAATTTTAAAAACAGAAATAAACAAAAGAATATTACATAGTTATATTGTAATCACGCAATTGTGCCATTTTACATCAAACTACTTTTATTATTATGTTTATTTAAATTAAAGACTTCTAAATGCAAATTTTTTATAGAATATGGATCACATTATTAAAAAAATATTTGAAACTATCAATTAATTAAAAATTTTTTTTTGTATCTGATATACGTCATGATTATTTAGGACTGAAAATATTTGTAACTAGTAAAAGGTTTAATAAAAAAATCTGTTCTACAGCTACCTAATTCGTAAAAATAGTTCTTTACCACTTACTTCCTGAACTAAAATTTCATTGTAAGGATCTGGTTTTTCATTGAGGATATCTAGTGCTGCCATCTCGTCGATTAAATCCGAATTCGAAGTTTAAGATCCGATATAGCTTTTGAAACCTTTATGGATTAAAACAAAGTTTAATGGTTTATTAAAAAGCTTTAACAAGAAAATTATTTAAAAATATTTCTAAAAGATCAAGTTTAAAAAAAAAATTGTTTTGCAAATGTAAAACAATCTAAAAAAAGGAATATATATGCACAAATAATAATTAGTACGAATAATTAACATGAATAACAAATAATTAGCACGAATTATTCTTTATATATGTATATAGAAGGGTTGTAAGAGACAGGCTCTTTGACCTTCCAGCTTGGGATATATAACTTTAAGATTGGAATTAATAGGATTATATTTGAGAAACATTAGATACTCTGCATTATAAGTTTAGGATAAGCCCATTTCTAATTACTTCATCATCCTTAACCATAACGAATAGGGTAAGCGATTTCTTTTAACATCATCACCAATATTTTCGTATCAAAGGTTGATGATTAAATATTTATTGAAATACGTAAATTTCAAAGCTCTGTAAACCAGTGCTACTTCAGACTTCTATAGAAGTTCTCAATTCTTGAAAAAATTGTTATGTGTATAATGTTTTAATTTTTTTACAAATGTTAATTATGTTGTTGTTATTTCTAATGCAGCTGACAATACAGAAGTTAATCTTTATACCATTGGCAAAGGCTGCACCAATTTTAAATCATTTAGCACTATCCAGTGGGCACGTGCAGCTTTGAAGATATGCTACGGACGCGAGTAACATTACTCCCACAGTACTCTACGATCTTATTAGATCGGGACCTACGGTTTAAAGTGGATTCCGAACCACAGCAAAACATCCATGGCATCGCCGGGATTCGAATCCGAAACCTATGATACCGAGCGCCAGACACTTGGCCATTAGGCCCCTCAAATAAATTACTTATTATTCTTCATGTAAATTGGTAATATTTCCGGTACTGTAATATTTTCAGTCATTTAATAATGAATTAATAAATGTACCACGCTTAACTTTTGAAACAAATATAAAATTAAAAATTATACTCGATGTCACGAATTTTGCTTTTAATGTTTTTATTTTTACAAATTCATAAATATTTGTCAAACAAGATGCTTACGATTAACAATTTTTATAAAATAATCAGTGCTGAAAGTTAACTAGATTTATTCAATTTATAGTACGCATAACAAAAGCTAAACATTGAGTGCATACGGAAAAAAAGCGATATTTAAGTGTAGGTCGGACCAGAAAAACTTTCTAAGTTGAAAAAAATTGTTTAAAATTAAAAAAATTCTTCTTGTAATTTATATTACCATTTGTAAATTAAAAAAAAAAAAATGACATTGATGTACACACAAATTTGTACGACAAAAAAATTAAGGTAGGTATATTTAAGGAATTGTGAAACAAAATCACTTGAATATCACTACTGGCATCAGCAAAACTTTCTCCTTTTATTCTCTTCAAATCATTCAGTACTTCTTTTCCGTCTTCAATCAAATGAGGCACCACGGCATTTACTGTGTTGGCCGAAAACTTCCGGAGCCTCCGCAATGGGAAGTTCTGCAATAAAGTTTACGTAGGTCTCCAAAGATCCGTCCTCTGGAACACTGTACTCAGAAACGGTGGATAAACTGTAACAAATAAATTTTTATCAGCATGAATTTCTATGGAGAAAGAACACTTGACAATTTGAAGAGAAAGTTTTTTATTTCCAATGGCAGGCTACAATAAGTAAAAAAGAAAAAAGAAAAAGAACGCAAGGAACATAAAAACAACAACGAGAAACGAAGGAAATAACATAGTGACATGTTTAGTCCATAAAGGCCCTAGCCTCCCAGTAACGACCCTTACACAGTAGAGGAAACAAGTGCAGGGCAGACAGGAAGGTGATGATGTCCTCTCCAAGACTGCAGAGCATGCATTTTGGGCCTGCAAATAATTTCATTCGAAAAGATGATTGGCCATACAGTCATGGCCCGTCAGGAGTCTAAAAGGGCAACAGCTTTAAACCTGGGCTGATCAGGGATGTTTAGAATAAAGTTAAACCAGGTTTTAGATCAGTTGCCTTCAAGTAGATTATCAGATAGAGCGTTCCGAAAAAAAGTCTCGGATCATCAGTTTCATCGAGTGAAAAGAGATGTCTTTTGAAAGAGAAAGTAAAAAATAGAAATGCATTAAACTCAAGATTTTAATGATCAACTACATATTCTTAACATTATTTCTTAAAGTAAATAATATTTGTTTTCCAATGCCGTTGACTTAAAAGTCTTTTGCCATTACTAAGGCAGATATGTAGCACATTCAGCTTTATCCTGACTGCACCCATTTTGCTATCACAGTTCAAAATACATTACATCAAGGTGGGTACATCGAGAGTTCGCACCCTCTGTCTTCGATCTCGAGACTGATGGAAAAGAAAACCCACTTCCTAATAGATCAATAAAAGAAATCGACAAGTCTGATAAATGCGCCGCCTAAAAAATACTTTTCTCCAGAAAAAAAAATGAATGGAAGTTTTGCATTGCTTGATTGACTGTAACTATAATTCATATTTTCATTTAACAATTATAAATATTATAAGTTAAGGAAACAAAAACTATATTGCCTTTTAGAATCAGGTAATTTAAAAAACGTAAAGTTATTAGATATTTTTTTTTTATGAAATTTATTCTTGCATGCTTCAAATGGAACCTATTTATTTCCTTGTATTTTCATAGAATATAGTATATCCAGTGTTTTTGCTTTATATATCAAGTTTTCACTAACTTCTGATGTAATACGCATTTTTAAATATTTTTTTTGGCATCGAAAATGATTTTTGAAATGTCTCCTTCTTTCTTCGCCTATCCCCAAAGTCCAGCGAGGCTAGACTAGGTCCATGAATCCAAATGCCCGAAGAAAGTCCAAGACCATCAACGGACTGTCAAGGAGATCCTCGACATCTGAGCTCCAGGCACTCAAGACGTGAGATGGTGAAGCCTGCTCAGAGGAGCACTTGGTGCAAGTGTCGAAAGCTTTCAAACTATCTGAGATGTTCACTGAGCAAAACGGGTGATTGCAGTTTGTCCCTCGCCTTTGTCACACCAAGTGCCAAAGTACCGCCAAGTCGATGGCCCCGATACCACTGGTGCACTGGGGGAGTAGCCCAAATTGTTTTTCCATTTAATTTAGCTTGTGAGTAAATTTCTGTGTAGGTAAGGGCTCAAGTGGAACCAATACCCTCACTAGCACCCGCTTTGGCCAATGCATCTGCCATTTCATTCCCCCTCAATGCCGACATGGGAGGGGATTCACTGTATGTGGATCTGATGATCCACTGAAAGATGTTTTAGCTTTTGTGAATAGATACACCTACTCCTGTCCTAACACTGGGCCAATTAGCCCAGTGCTGAATAGAACTCCCTGCTATCAGTTAGAATCCAGATTTCATTTCCTGCAGTAACAGACATTTTTTAAATGTTAATCGCGCTAGTTTAAACCCGGATATAAAAACTGGGCTTTATAAGCATTTGTATAAGCACCGTGGATTATATCAGATCATTTTCTTCTTACCACCAAAATTACAATTGAGGATTGTAGATTGAATTACGGTAATTAATATTTGAACGACTTATTTATAATATTAATAATTTACTGATGTTTGACGTTAGTACAAACTTCATCACAAAATATTGGTCATAATAAGTCATCATAAGACGCTCGTCATTTTTGTCAGCTATATGGCCACCGTAAATAGTCTCTGCAATCAATGATTTTAGAGCTGCCCATGGAGTGTCTTTGTATTCCTCTAGATATAGTTTAAGCAACATAGAAGAAACCTAGAGATTTAAGTAAACAATTATTATTATTCTTAAAGGATTTATTTTATGTGGCAAAGTAGAATTCAGTTTATTGTTAAATGGTTTTAATGAAATTTTACTGCATCTCTCTTTATATGTAAAGCTAAAGATTTGCTTGTATTTTATTAAACTTAAAAACTTCAACATGTACAAGTTCAATGTTTTTTCTATGAATTTATAATTTTTTCAATTGGTCTCAATTCTTATTAGTTAATTTTTGATTCAACAAAAACTTTTATTATTTTTTATTGCTAAAAGGTGTTTTAAACTATTTGCTTAAAAATCTTCCCCTCAAAAGAATTAAGAATTGGAAATGCTATAATTTTTAAGGCATTATAATTCATTTTCGTGATTCATAATTAGTATTTATTATTTTTTATTTTTTACCAACGCATTTTAAGTCATAAAATATTTGTTTGTACATTAAAAATTGTTTGTTAAGTCATAAAAATATTGTAATATATCGACCATTTTTCGCGATATTTATTATTTGCTGACAGATTAAAATTAATATTTTATTTTTATTCACACTTGGATTTGTGATATCGACCCTTTTTGTATCACAATGCAATTTCTGCGTTTTAAGGGTTACCTGGAATTTCATAAAAATCAGTTCTGTAAGTTCTAGGGTCAAATATTTAATATTGTAATAATAATTTTGAATAAGCAATTAATTAACCATCCTCATTACCTTACAATCACCAGCTTCGCTCCATAAATTAGTTCTCTCGGATTCATTTGCAGCCAAAATGTAAGGATTATTTCGAAAGTTATTAAAGGTGTTTATTTAAGAGGCCGATTATGGGGACACTGTAACAATACAATGTTTTATAAAATTTTGCAAAGCCACCTCAGGAAACACGAACATAATTTATATAATTTTTTTGTTTTACATTTTTATCATGGCTAAAATCGCATTCCAAGGGATTTTGTGATCAAAAAATTAATAAATTGTGATATAATAGGACAGGGGTTTAAATTTACTGATATAGACCACTTTAAATTATTTTCTGAGTAGATTCTGCTTTGTTCCAAACTTCATAGCGCCATTCACTTTGGATAGAAGAATATATCTTAAAACCTTACTTTAATCTTCGCAAATCAAATACAAAAAAGATGTCAATACCTTGAAATCTTCTTTTTCTAAAGTTATAATTAAAATTCCATCCCAGATTCTGAAACCTTTTTTCTTTCAACAAGCACAGAATGGAAAAAGGCCATTGAAAAACAACAGGCTCCTGTACTTTAGTTCACAAGTAGAAGTTTTGATGTCTTGTTCAGTGATGAATTCGTCATATAATGTCAACATATGTCCACGTATGCTCTAGAAGAAGAAGACAGAGAATAAACGATTCATTCAGATTTTCCAAGGCTTATCTTTATATATATAATTCTTCTGCACTTGTGAACTCCCTCCCTAAACTTCTGGGCCGATTTTGATGAAATTTTTTTGTGGGTGTTTGACAAAACATGGAGAATGTTTTGTTAGTATGCCATGTTTATTTTGTTAGTTGCCATGTTCTGTTAGTATGTATATATCTTCTTCAGCGGCGCAACATCCCTTTGGTGAGGTAAGGCCGTCTCGCCAACTGGCAGACTCTCGAAACATGGGATTTTTTTTACAGATGGTTGTCAGCCCTATGCTCAGCGCTCTACAGTCATATTACGGATCTACGGTTTAAAGTGGATTCCGAACCACTACAAACATCCATGGCACAACTACACCGAACGCCAGACACTAGACAGTGGCGCTGAAATCGGGTTCTTCTGTACGTGTGTTTGTCACTGAACTTCTTCTAAATGGCTTGACTGATTTTTGATCAAATTTTTTTGTGGGTTTGACAAAAGATGGAGAATGTTTTTTATGTTATTCCCTTTGTTGTAAGTAGCCACCAGATGCTGCTGCAGTATATCAACTTCTATACCGTTCAACCAATCGCTATGAAAATTGGTAATAATATGTATTCGAGTGTGGAAAATAGGTTCACGCTATCCACTTTATTGTTACTTGCCACCAGGTGCTGCTGCAACATTTAATCTTATATGCTATTCAAACAATATACCTGAAAATTAGTATGCACAAATATTGGAACATGGAGAATATATTAGCGATATGTAATTTTCTACAATGCAATTTTTTGTCAGGGCAAAGTATGCCGGGTTTTACTAGATTTCTATACCACTATTTCAACTACAATTCGTGATTAAAATATACATAATTACTTTTTACATCTCATTACAAAGATTATTAAAATTAAACAAGTACCACAGGTGCAAGAAAAAGTCACCAGCGAAATATTCCGTACAAGTTGCTATAGAAAATTAACAAGGAATCAATGTTGTATAAGTATAACATACTTATGCTTTAATTTCTGCATGCGTTGTAAATATTAGAAAAAATAAAATTATAACAAATATTTTTAAAAATTTTTCTTAAGAATTAAATATTAGTGTAAAAGAAATTTTTTCTAGATATTTTTAAATGCTGTTATAAATTTATAGAAAGAATAATAACTAAATCTTACTTTTGGAGAATCAAGCGTTACAAGAATACTGTTTTTGCAAAATGGATGTAGGAAAATGCTTTTCTGAGCTGACTCCCAGCCAGAGGCGAAATTTTTCATGAACTTTTATTGCTTGAAGTTTGCTGACAAACTTTTCTTAATGCTGGCAACCAATGCAACAATAGATGACATTTAGATATGAAGACCCAATATCCCTAATTAAAAAAAATATTATAGATAATTATTATTTTTTGATCAAATGCAGTCAAGAATCTGTTTAAATAAAATTGATAAAATAAAAAATAAAAATTGCTCCATCACAACAAAAGGTGTTTCCCTTTCCTTCCTTCCATGAGACCGCACTGGTTCTTGGACTTGATCAAGATTTTTGTTGTCTGACCCATTTTTTTGACCAAGTGCGATAAAAAAAATGAACGAAATTGTAAAAATAAAAAACAATGGAATGTCTATTCTTTATGTTTTGATTAAAAATTTTTTTTAATTCTCGTTTCAGTTGCTTTTATTTATTTTTTTCATATTTCGTATTAAATGTATATTTTATTTATAATATTAAAATATTTAAAATAAAATAAAGAAATTATTATTTTCGATCAAAAGTAGTCAAGAATCTGTTTTAATAAAAATTAATTAATTTTATGAAAAATAAAATAAAGAAATTATAATTTTTGATCAAAAGTAGTCAAGAATCTGTTCAAATAAAAATGATTAATTTTATTTTAAATTAAATAAAGAAATTATTATTTTTCGATTAAAGCAGAAATTATTATTTTCAGATCAAAAGTAGTAAAGAATCTGTTTAAATAAAAACTGATTAATTTTTTATTTTAAATAAAATAAAGAAATTATTATTTTCGATCAAAAGTAGTAAAGAATCTGTTTAAATAAAAATTGATTAATTTTTTATTTTAAATTAAATAAAGAAATTATTATTTTTGATCAAAAGTAGTAAAGAATCTGTTTAAATAAAAATTGATTAATTTTTATTTAAAATTAAATAAAGAAATTATTATTTTTCGATCAAAAGTAGTCAAGAATCTGTTTTAATAAAATTAATTAATTTTTATGAAAAATAAAAATAAAGAAATTATAATTTTTGATCAAAAGTAGTCAAGAATCTGTTCAAATAAAAATGATTAATTTTTATTTTAAATTAAATAAAGAAATTATTATTTTCGATCAAAAGTAGTAAAGAATCTGTTTAAATAAAAACTGATTAATTTTTATTTTTAAAATAAAATAAAGAAATTATTATATTCGATCAAAAGTAGTAAAGAATCTGTTTAAATGAAATTGATTAATTTTTTATTTTAAAGAAATTATTATTTTCGATCAAAAGTAGTCAAGAATATGTTTAAATAAAATTGATTAATTTTTTATTTTAAATAAAATAAAGAAATTATTATTTTCGATCAAAAGTAGTAAAGAATCCGTTGAAATAAAATTGATTAATTTTTTTATTTTAAATAAAATAAAGAAATTATTATTTTTCGATCAAAAGTAGTAAAGAATCTGTTGAAATAAAAATTGATTAATTTTTATTTTAAATAAAATAAAATAAAGAAATCTGTTTAAATAAAATTGACTCAATTTTTATTAAAAATAAAATAAAGAAATTATAATTTTTGATCAAAAGTAGTCAAGAATCTGTTTAAATAAAATTGATTAATTTTCATTTTAAATAAAATAAATAAATCATTATTTTCGATCAAAAAGTAGTAAAGAATCTGTTGAAATAAAAATTGATTAATTTTTATTATAAAATTTTAAATTTAAATCGTCAAACCAAACAATTTTTTAATTTGATCCTATGAATATAAATGGTCGAAAATCTTATGGAGAGTTATCGCAATTTCTTTTCTATAAATGGTAGCAATGTTTAAACCTACAGGCGTACTTTCCTTGACAAAATGAAGAAATATAACAAATAAATTAATAAAATGAATTTTCTAACATAATTCACGGACAATTCGAACATGTTTATTTATATTTTTTGATGACAAATGTATAAATTCTCACAGTAGCATAACGTTTTAATATTTTAAAAGCGTTTTTGATGTAACAATAATACAATAAAATTAAATTTTAGTGGAAAGCACAAAATAGCAAATATAAAATAAAAAAAAATGGTTAATGAACACATTACCAAAACTATAAGAAATAAAGATAAATAAAAAAAAGGTCCATTGAAAAATACAAAAAAATCCATTTCAATAAAATAAAAATAAAATAAACAAGGAAAAAAATTTCAAATTTTAGATTCTGATAGAAACGAATTAAAAAAAAGCTCCGTCAATTTGAAATCCTCACATTTTCTAGAGAAAGAAATGAAAATATTATCATTTTTGAGTTAATTATTAATTTATCCATCTTTGTAAAACATCTCAAACTCGTCTGAGATGTCATTCCCATTACCACGCATCGACGTATCGTTATACTTAATTTTTGTGAAATAATGGCACTCTTTTGCCAATGCTCTCAGGACTTTCTTATATTAATACATTCTTTGATATTCTTTATATTTCCTCTTACAAATAAGATCTATCTATTATATGCACAAAAATATTTTATAGCGAGGGTTTTAGAATCAAAAATCAAACAAACGAACTTATTATGTGGAATGGCTTCTTATAATTCAACATAAGCGAAGTTTTTTTTTTTTAATTCCTTCTTTTAGCTCACACTCTCCCCTATATATATCTTGTTCAAATTTTCAGTCGTTCATAAAATACAGCTTTATTCATCCACTCAAGTTCAAATACATTTTTTTTTAACTTGTAGTGGATGACACTCGATGTTAATACAGTTTTTTTTCAAATCTTAATTCATTCATTAAATTTAATTAATTAATTTTAGTTTTTTTTTAGATTTAAGTTGCATATATATCTACCAATAGATGGCGCCAGATTAACTTAAAAACGAATGAAAATTACTTATAAAGGACTTTCTGCAATATAGTGAAAAAGTAGAAATTGGTTAACAAAAATTTTTTTATATTACTTGTTTAAATTCAACCTGCTTGTAATAGATGGACTGTAGAAAAAGAACTGTTTATAAACATTTGCATTTACAATCATCTCACCATTTTTGCTGAATCAATTATGAGCTACGATGCTGCATTTTTTGTCCTTTATGAGGGAAATGGCACGGAATCGTACTTCTAAATTCACAGTTAATTTCTAATCTTTTCAGGATTCTGAAATGACAATAGATACTTCTATATAAAATACTAACGGAAAGTAGTGATTAAATCAGGGGTGGCCAACCCACGGCCAGCTTTTGAACATTTTAGCAGCCCGTGAGATTTATCGCACTTTTACAAAATATATTTATTTTATATTGGCCAAAGTAGTGAAAACCAATGTATTAAAAAAATATATAATTTGTGCATCCGTATGATCCAATTTGAGAAATTTGTCACAAAAAGTTGGTTCAACTTAACCTGCGAATCGGTTTTTTTTTTTTTTTTTTTTTCGAAATGAAATTGACAAACATTTAACTTGCTCAAACATAACGGACGCTAACCTGCAACACCCATTACGACGTGCAAATATCCAAATTGAGATCGATTTGCAAAAGCTAAGTGAAAGAGTGGAGAAACAATTACCGCACTAGTAAAATTAATAGTTTTTATTGATTTCATTTTTTTATTTTGTTTATATATATAATATTTCCTTTTTAGTGTTGTATATTTCTTTTTACAATGTGAGTTTAGTATCATTATTATTATACTCTATGCTTACATGTAAGAATAATAGTAAACATAATAATAACTCATGTTTCTATTTTTCACTCCAAAAAAGTCTATAGTGGGTCCAAATCTAACATGGGGATTTATAATTTTATATGCGGCCCACAGAGTTATGATGCACTTCCAAAGTGGCCCGCAAGATCATTTGGGCTGGCCACTCCTGGACTAAATTATAAAAAAAACAAAAACAAATGCGTCATAGAAAAAGAAGACCAGTTTAAAATCTCTTACCGTGTCACGTGATGCTGTAAACAAGACCAGAGGTTTGTTTGGAGTACTGTCTCTGAATATTTCATTAATAGCAATTTTAGGATATTCCAAAAACTAGAAAGAAAAAGGCCATCTACATAGTGTCATACGGCATGTATATTATTAATTAAAATGCACATATTTTAATCAGTTTAATTACAAAATAAGGAGAAAATAGCGTATGCATTATGTCGTAAAACTTATTATTCTTTTTGGAAAAATAGTTAAGAAACTCACCTATTGACTATTGTATCACTAATTAATTGGCCCATACAACTCGTCAATCTGTCAAGTCGTAGACATCGAATCAGTAGCAACATGTGAAAGCCTGAACATATATTTTTGCCAAATACCTTTAAAAATCCATATGTTAACGGTAATAAAGAAGTTTATGACAAAAATATATTGATAGCTTCATAAATTAACATTGCTACTTAATTTTACAAGTTAAAAAATAAAAGTGGATATGCTCTATTAATTTTTAGTCCATTGAGATGCTTAGCATTTGGAAATTCGTTCCCTCCTTCCATCTTCTCCTTAAACCCAACGGAAGAACTTTCAGGCTTATGGATTTATCGTATTCATTCCTGTTGTTACTGTCTTTCACCGATTTGACTGTCATTCAATTCCTTCTATTAGCTCACACTCTCCCTATATATATCTTGTTCAAATTTTCAATCGTTCATAAAATATTTTTTATTCATCCACTCAAGTTCAAATACATTTTTTTTTTAACTTGTAGTGGATGACAAGTGATGTCAATACAGTTTTTCAAATATTAATTCAGTAATTAAATGTAGCTTTTTTAGATTTAAGTTGCATGTATCTGCCAATAGATGGCGCCAGATAAACTTAAAAAAATGAATGAAAATTATTTATAAAGGACTTTCTGCAGTATAGTGAGAAAAAAAAAGTAGGAATTGACTTTAATTTTTTTTTATATTACTTGTTTTTACAAGTACATCATAACTAGGATGTTAACTAGATACAGTAGTAAGGTTCAAATCTCAATAATTTTCAAGAAAATCGAGTTTGAAAACTTTAAGTATTTTTATATCGTTAAAGTGGTGCGCAGACATGTTATCTCGTCGCCCGCTGGTTGTGAGCATGCGTCAATATCTCAAAGATCCTGTATTCCATCCTCTACGGATTTTTTTTTCCATTTTAATTTCTTGAGTTACATTCATTATAAGTAATGCAACAAATTTAATAGTATTTTCTGCTAGAAACATGTTTTTATATAATTCTGTTCTCCCTAATTGCACCGAATTTAAACTTAACTTTAAATTCTTTTATTTTGTATTTTACTTTTATTTATTTGTAGTATTTTTTTTTTTATTTTTAGTATTTTTTAATTTCTTTTTTTTTTTTTGTATTTTTTAATTTTTTACCACATTAATTGAATTTTTGAAACTTTATCTTTTATTTTTGTTACTAACCTTAAAGCAGCCCATTATAATCCAAAGCATATTTATGAACTAAGATGAGGAGGTTTAAGGGGTATTTCCCCTGTTGGTACTCCGTAATCGGTCCGCCAGTTGCCAGTTGCCATATAATTCTGTTTTTCTTCGATATATATATTTTTTATTTTACCATATACCATACACTATAAGCCCGACTCGTGGCTCAGTGGCAACGCATGCCGATGGTGTGCATTAGGGTGGAGGATAACCTGGTTGACTGCTTTGTTGTAGACACTGTTTCAAAAACGACGAAGCGTCAGGGCGTTGGTGATGTTCAGCCTCTTGCCTCGTGAGTCGGACGGTAGGAGTTTTTCCCATACGATACGCAAATGCGGGGTAGTTTCCCCTATAAATGTCCTTCCGAAAGGCATTGCCTTTCTTCTTCAAGCGACATCGAGTCAAGTCAGGTTTCTACCTACGGGTGCTCCATCACAACAGAAGCTGGCCCCCTTTCCCCTCCATCTATGATTAGACTACTCGTGGGATGTTCACCCGCACTGCAGAACACTGAGGATTAGACACACATATTTTACCATATGAAAAGCCTTGTTAAAAATTAACTTTTTATAGTTACCTCTTTTTTTTTTTTTTTTTTTTTTTTTGATTATAACAGACGGAATAAAACACTTAATGACATTCTACCTGAAGATCCAAAAATAAAAATTACAAGGGAAGTAGCAGAAAAAAGAAAATGAATTTAAAGGAAATTAAAATTGGAATGAGAAAGCCTGCATCTTCAGTGAAAATAATTATGCAGTTCTAACAGAGAATTTTCCAGTTGATCTACTCAAAGATCTCTGTCGGTATTCATAAAATGTTCCATACATGCTGAAGCATACTGATTGACCTGTTTTTCAATTCCTATTAATAGTTCACACTTTCCCTATATATATATCTTGTCCAAATTTTCAGTCGTTAATAAAATATTATTCATCCACTCAAGTTCAAATACATTTGTTTTGAACTTGTAGTGGATGACACTGGATGTTAATAGAGTTTTTTTTCAAATATTAATTCATTAATTAAATTTAATTAATTAATTTTAGTTTTTTTTAGATTTAAGTTTCATGTATCTACCAATAGATGGCGCCAGATGTAAGAGGAAAATTTCAATTTTATTTGTAAAGGATTTTCTGCAATATAGTGAAAAAAAGTAGGAATTGACTTTAAATTTTTTTTTTATATTACTTGTTACTATGAATATCAACCAAGTTGACCTGTCCTTATAAATCATAAATCCCAATGGACTATCCAACTAGTAGTCCTATCATTAAACGATATAAACATATTAATTGATTCGTTTAAAAACCTAAAATGATTTTTTTAATGACACGAATGCTGATTTTTTAAAAAAAGAGAACAGTTTTCCTTTTTTTCTTTTCAATTTTCCTTCTACTAGCTCACACTATCCCTATATATGTCTTGTTCAAATTTTCAATCGTTCATAAAATACTTTTTATTCTATTTGATCAAGTTCGAATACATTTTTTTTTTTGAACTTGTAGTGGATGACACTGATATTAATACAGTTTTTCAAATATTAATTCATTAATAATTAAATTAAATTAATTAATTTTAGTTTTTTTTAGATTTAAGTTGCATATATCTAAAAATAGATGGCACCCGATAAATTTAAAAAAATGAATGAAAATTATTTATAAAGGACTTCTGCAATATAGTGAAAAAAAGTAGGAATTGACTTAAAATTTTTTTTTTCTTTAATATTACTTATTTTTCTGATGATAGAAATTTATAGTTTTTGAATTTTAAATATACCTGGTAGAGGCCTCTTTTCTGGTTCCAAAGTCAAATACCAGTCCTCCCACAGTCTGGAATTTTCATCAAAGGATACAGTGATACTCAAGAACCTTGGCAAACGCTCTAACTGAGTGATGTTATCCCAACTTTCTTGCGAGAGCCATTGCGAACATGGATTGGGTGGCTGGTTAGAACGATCGGTTACCTATAGAATGTTACAAGAAAATGCGTGTTTGTTTTTAAAATAACGAAACACGATAAATAACAATTAAAGTTTTAATCATTGAAAATATTTTGTAAAATTACTAGAAATCGATATGGTTACTAAAATAGGAATGATTAGCAGGAAAATTTGAAGGGGAATCAGTTACAGACAAAGTTTAAGCGTACTTTATAGTACTTACATTAAGCGTACTTGCCAGTACTTTACATTAACAAAATAATTTATTTTTGCGTAGAAATATGTGGCCAAATCAAAGGCTATATCATTTTGACATTTGATTTTTGTTCGATCATCGAAGGTAACTGAATCGATAGTAAGATTAAGGGGACACAAGACAAGATGCTTCATTTCCAATTACTAGCAGATCAGATACGACTTTTTAGTTCTTTCTGTTTGAAGAACTTAAAATTCTCAGAATATTGGATCTGGTTAATATTTAGTTTTTTATCTCACCATCATTTAAGAATTTTAAATGTCTTTTAAACTTAAATTTAGTATAATTTTGTTATTATACAGGGTGTCCACATGAAAGCTCCCTGATTTCAAATGTTAATTACAAAAAGATTACGGGCCTTAGAGATTCGCTGTTTGCGGTATCATAAATAGCAACACAACAAGTCTATTTTGAAAAAAAAAAAAAATTTCCGTAGAAGTTCATTTTTCAATTCCTTCTATTAGTTCACACTCTCCCTATATATATCTTGTTCAAATTTTCAATCGTTCATAAAACACTTTTTATTCATCCACTCAAGTTCAAATACAAATTTTTTGAACTTGTAGTGGATGACACTGGATGTTAATACAGTTTTTTTTCAAATATTAATACAGTAATTAAATTTAATTACTTAATTTTAGTTTTGTTTAGATTTAAGTTGCATGTATCTATCAGTAGATGGCTCCAGATAAACTTAAAAAATGAATGAAAATTATTTATAAAGGATTTTTTTTTGCAATATAGTGAAAAAAAAAAAAAAAAAAAGAAGGAATTGACTTAAATTTAATAAATTTAATTAACTTAAATTAAACAAATTTTTTAATTTGTTTTATATATTACTTGTTGTTGTATGCATTATGCATTGTGTCTTGCAGTTGCCATTCTATTGCAGGTTTTGACTAATGAGCAGAGATGGCAACAGTACAAGAACTCTAATAGGTGATTTCGTCTCATATCATCACTCACTGCGTTCTCTTTTGTGCTGTTGTCATCTCTGTTCATTTATCAAAACCTGCAACAGAAGAATGGCAACTGCATGGCATATCAATAATACATACAATAAAAATTAACTTTTACAGAAAGCAAATTTCAGCAAAATAAACTTGTTGTGTTGCTATTCATGATACCGTATATCTCTAGGACTCATAGTTTCCTTACAATTAACATTTGAAATCAGGGAGGTTTGAACGTGGACACCGTATATGATAAGCTTACATTTTGGTATAAAAACCATTTAATTCGTTCATTTATTTTGATTTATTAATGTTAATTATGTATAATAAATGATAAATATTAATTCTGACGAGGAATATTTTTAATTTAAAAGCTACATAGGTACTTTTAAGAGGTATTTCTTTTGTCGGCGATATATGAGGAAAAGAACTACCAAAGGTTGTTGAATTATTTTCCTTTAACACATTTTTAACTTCTCTATCAATGCATGCGTCAGCAATGCAAAGAATACATTCCTGGTGAGGATAATTTCTTTTTTGGAAATGCATAATATTTAAAAAAATATTGTACTTTTAATAACTAACTAATTCCCCGGCACTGAAAACCATGGTGGGCCAGGGCCGTCTGCCTACTGGCAGACAGGAGATGGTTTCTTTATACAGGGTAGGGTTGTCAGCCCTACACCCAATGCTTCACAGTCACATTAGACCGGGACGTGTGGTTTATGTACTTTTAATATTAAAATTTTATTTTCTAATGATCCTGTGCTATACGCTTCCTTGTCATTTTTAAAAAATTTCTCCTTAAACCAGTTGCATTTTAAGGTTGTGTCTACAGACACATGTTTTTATGGGGAAAAAAACTATTTTTGTTAGTCTGATATATATTTTGGATAATTTATGCGAAAGATTTAATTAATTGAATAAATCAAAATTGAATAAGTTAATAAATTGTGATTTAGGATATAGACCCGATTTCCCCTAAATATTGCATTAAGAAGAATTTATTTGGAGGTTTTTCAGTTGTACCTTTGAGTGATTTTAAGATTTTCCATTTTTTTTTTTTTTTAAAAATAGCAGCAAATGTTTAAATAATCGAATTAACTTAACATACTGCCAATCCAATCCACTACCTTAATACTTAATTACTAATCATTACCTTAATTACTAATCATAATATTCCTTACATGTACATAAATTTTCTTTACGATGAATTTCCTTACTTGCTTAAAATAATCCTTTTATTTTTAAAAAATTTAAATATCTTAATATTATTTTAAATGAAGTATCTTCTATTGAATATATTTTACAACTAAACTAAATAAATATTCTATACTTCTTGTCTTCTTTGGATGTAAGCTTGTTTGGATAAATGTTTAAGCTTTTCATATGAATTTTAACCAGTGTGCAAAAAGTGTTTATGATTATCATACAATATCCACTTTTCCTTACGATTGATAATACTCTCCAAAAAGAAAAAAATTCTATACAGAATACTGACTGATGTGCAAATCTGCAAGCATTGCTATTTCTGCCTATCTATTAATTCGTGTGGAACCCACTTGTCAAGTTTTTCACCTCTTCTTCAAGCTTTGTTAGATTTCTCAAAACTGTCACTGTACCTACTTCAAGATAAACAGCAAGCTATCTAATAAACATTGAAGGATTATCTTCGACCTTTTCCTTCAAAACATCACCAGACTTCCCAAAGCTTCTTTATCCAATC